>ML277317.1:26143-95603 GCA_005239495.1 Nicotiana undulata | reverse complement strand
ACGTGTGACTTGGTGTTTTACTGGTTTTGTGGAATGGTGTATCTGTTCTGTGTGTTTATATTACTCAGACTGTGATTTATTTTCATTACTACTGAGTTGGCGTACTCATAAAGACTCCCTGTGCCTCTGTGCACAGATCCAGGTACTAGTTCGCAGCAGTAGCTGACGCAGTTTGATAGCAGCATTTTCACGGGATTTCGAGGTAGCTGTCCAGCGTCCACAGCTTCTCTATTTCCCTTATTTATTTAATATTAGCATTTGATTCAGAGACATATATTATAGTTTTAGCAGAGTTAGTTTATTTATTCTTAGATGCTCATGACTATTGACTCCAGTTCTTGGGAGGTTGTTTAGGTTAATATGGGAACGCTAATACTTTATTATATTAATTATGATGTGGTTGCTTGCTTATTATTTAATTGTGAACTATTATAATTGAACAAAAAGCGCAGTAAGGTGATGGTTGGCTAGCCTAGTTCCACGATAGGCGCCATCACGGCCTGTTAGGATTTGGGGTCGTGACAAGTTGGTATCAGAGCTCTAGGTTACATAGGACTCAACGGTCATGAGCAGGTTTAGTAGAGTCTTGCGAATTGGTACGGAGACGTCTGTACATTTCTTCGAGAGGCTGCATAACCCTTAGGAAACATTCCACATTCTTGAATTCTTATCGTGCGAATCCATTTATTCTCCAAAAGCGTAACTCTTGAATTCCTTTCATGTATTCGAATGCGCACGCGAGCGCTTGGTATCAGTTGTGCGTCGTCGACTTGTGACTTCCTTGGGTGAGATGTGATTGTTAGCATGTTAATAATGGGCCAGTCGGAAGGACTTGAGGCCGAATTTTTTCTGTGGCTTGAGTGCTGAGATTTCATTTGTGTGAGCACTCGTATTTGGGGACATATATGTCCGTGGTGTCCTTATTGATGGAACTTTGTGACTAGATGGCTACGCGGTGAGTGTGATCGGATAGTTAGATGTATTCAGGTTGTTTGATTGTGACCAAAATGAATTGGCGGGAGATGTGGCAAGAACCATTGAGTATTTGACTTCTGTCTTGAGTTAGACTATGACCTCGAGTTGGGAGTGTATTGAAGGACCTCCCGTGTAGTTTAGTTGTGGAATGAAGTGGGTTTTCCTGTTATGTTCTGAGTCTTGTGATGTCTTTTGAGTTAACCAATGCTCCAATAGCATTCATGTATTTGATTAGCGGTGTATTCAGGCAGTGATTGCACTCTTTTGTCATTGTATTTATTGATGGCATTCTATCGTACTCTCGTAGCCAGGGATAATATACTCGGCATTTGATGATGGTATTACAACGATATAGGGTGGAGAAGCTTTGTGCGAAGTTCTCCAAGTGTGAATTTTTGGCTCAGTTCAGTAGCATTCTTGGGACACGTGGTGTCCAGTGAAGGTATCTATGTGGTCAGACGAGTGTGAGTAGAGCTTCCAAAAGCTCAAGAATTCCTTGACCATATCCCCAATGTTAGTATTGCCATCAGCTTCAGGTTCTTATACCGCTTAATGGGATGTCTTGGGGGCAGGCAATGGTTGTGTTCTACTGTAGGAAGGTATAGTGATTTTGTGACAGCTATGATTTTCATAAGTGTATTGGGAGATATCATTTTGAGGTTAAGCAGGTAGGGGTATCTCCTGCGGGTTGTCTTGAGGTGTGTGACCCTTATGTTTATATGTAGTAAGTTCTCTCTATCAGTAAATGATTTATGATGTAACTTGAGTTTAGATCGCTTGTGGGAGTTGGCATGACCATTACAATGGTGGATGCGAGATTTGCATTTGATTTGAGTGTTAGATTGTTTGGGTCGTATGAGCGTATGAAGGATTTAGTTGAACCTCACCACAATATGGTGGCAATGATAGTGTATGGGCATCGTGAATTATTGGTTGTCTTGATCTTTGGCTTTGAGCCAAGTGGGGGAGTTCGTTATTGATAAGTTGATTACAAGATTATGTGTTGAATTGGTTTCGGTTCGAGGTGTGTTGATGAATCAAATGACCTACAGAGGTGGGGTCTGGGAATGACTCGAGTGATGGAAATTTCTTCGATACAAGTTGTAATGTACTTTACGGATAAGGGAATTTATTGAATGATTTAGTTGTACTTGAAAGTGTAGTGTGTGAAATGTATGAGTGTGCTTGTTGCTTCAAAGGTGTGGATTACTTTCCTAGTATGTGGTTTGCAAGCGGGGTCAGGTCGTTTTGTTTACTTGGTTAGTGTAATTGAAATTGCGTAGAGTAAATGACATTCGAGAATGGTTCATACGGATTCAAGGTTATATGTAGCGATCGATGATCTTCAAGGTGTGAGAAGAGCTAGAACTGAGATTTACGGGGAAGGTGTCAAGGCTTGTGGTGTATTTGCATCATCATGGATTCTATCCATGAGTATTAGGAAAGTGAAGGTAATGACTTTAAATTCGCAGGAAGTCTCTTCAGGGTAAGTATTTCTAATGGGGTGCTTTTGGGGGACATTTGAGGGAGTACTCAACGGCTTATGAGCCTTAGACTGTATATTTTATGCTCGGGTTTCATGCAGTGAGTCTAGATTGAGGATTGCGGTATTATGGCAAGAAGAAATATGGGTGAAAATCATTTACCCTCCCCAACTTTGTGTTAAAAATCAAACTCCCCCCTCAACTTTGAACGATAATCTTTCTCCCCCCTTTATCCTACACAATACCTTTTTTTCCCTTGAATTTTTAATTTCCTCCTCAATTCAATACTTTTTTATTATATGATTTTTTTTATGGTTTTAGCTATAACTTAAATTATGTAATATCTATTATAAATTGTAATTTGATTTCATTAAAATTATAAGTAGAATAAGTAATCAGAGTCAATTAAAATTACTTTATCTTTATGATTGTTATTTTAATGTAATGCATATTAAATATATATTTAAGTTATATTTTTTTACCGACAGAGCTAGAAATTCATATAAGAGGATTGAAAAATACCCAATTTTTTGTTTTATTTTGGATTGAACTTGTGAGCTAAGATAACTTGGGGTGTTTTTCAATTCTCTTATATGAAAAACTCGGATTGAACTTGTCAGCTAAAAAATTAAAATTTGTGAGCTAGAGAATAGAGTTCATAAAATATATGAATTAAAATTTGCGAGCTAAGAGAATAAAGTTCATTAAATATATGAATTAAAATTTTTNTTTTAGCTGACAAGTTCAATCCGAGTTTTTCATATAAGAGAATTGAAAAACACCCCAAGTTATCTTAGCTCACAAGTTCAATCCGAAATAAAATAAAAAATTGGGTATTTTTCAATCCTCTTATATGAATTTCTAGCTCTGTCGCTAAAAAAATATAACTTAAATATATATTTAATATGCATTACATTAAAATAACAATAAAAAAGATAAAGTAATTTTAATTGACTCTGATGACTTATTTTACTTATAATTTTAATGAAATCAAATTATAATTTATAATAGATTTTACATAATTTAAGTTATAGCTAAAACCATAAAAAAATCATATAATAAAAAAGTATTGAATTGAGGAGGAAATTGAAAATTCAAGGGCAAAAAAGGTATTGTGTAGGATAAAGGGGGGAGAACGATTATTGTTCAAAGTTGAGGGGGGAGTTTGATTAATAACACAAAGTTGGGGATGTATAGTGATTTTGCTTCTAAATGGGATCAATGAAAAGTTCTTGGCTAGTTGGGTACGTAGTTGTTTGTGGATAGGAAGGGAGCATGAAGTTCTCATATTTATCATAGGATGCATGGCGTATGCTGTATTTTATGTATAGTGGAGAGTGGCATAGGTGAGGCCACGATTCAGTTCTGGAAGGAAGGTCAGAACTGGCAGTTTCAGATGATTAGGTAAAGGATACCACTATTGGGTGGCTGGATGAGAGTATACATTCATAAAGGACAATGTGCTTAAGGCAATGTGTTTGAGTAAGGGTGCATCATTGGTGTTACGACACTCTTTTGTTGGATCAACTGTTGATATTCAAGTTTGTTTTGTGGCACGTAGGAATTATGGGGGTATCCCTCGTGGGATGATAAAGTATTAGGGGTGTGTTATATATTAAGTGGTGGAATTGGGACCAAATATGGTAAATTATGCGCTTCATGGACCTTGAGACTAAGAGTTCTAATAAATAGATCATTTCTGTGGTTACGAAAGGGTATAACAAGGTTCCAATTTGAGGTTAACCATGTGGGTTATCTCATGCGGAATAATATACATAGGCGTGTTCCTTATAATGTTGAGTAGAGAGTTTCTTTTCTACTAACAAGGTGTATGTATTGAGATTTGAATTTGACTATAGTCGAGAAAGTTGAATTGATTGTCACGAGAATGAAAGCGAGCTTAGTAGTTGAATTGAGATATTTTATGGGTTGTGTTACCTAAGCTTGTGAAGATTTTTTTGTTTGTTGAACTAGTTGTAGTAATATGGCAATACTCTTGGGTTTTATGACTTGCGTGGCCTGGTCGGATTAGAGGAATTTAGTTCTGATAACTTGATTAGGAGGAAATGGATTTCCAAGTGCTTGATGGTTTAAACCAGATATTTTCTACCGGTATGGGGAACGTGTTGTGTATTGTGAGTTCCTGTATGTTTCTTTCATTATCGATGGTGTACGAAGGTTTTGGAGCGAGGTTCTGTTTAATGTGGGGTTTCCTACTAGTACTTGGTTGGTTTGAGTAGTTATGGTGATCGAGAACGGTGTTGCGAGTATACGAGTTGTGTAGTATGTTATGCGATTATATCTGGGGTTATTGTTATGGCTTGACACAGTTTGTTCAGACTTATATAGTGTGTGGATATGAGATTCGGGTCTTGAAAAGAATTCTGGATGTTCGAAATTGGGCTCCAAGGATTTTTGGGGTAAGGTTAAAGTAATGCTTATTATTCGCTACAATGGGTTTAATGTGTTTCAGAATAATTGATTCCAATTTTTATGAATTATATGCCCTACAGGTATGAGGGTTCGTTATGCGTTATGAAAAATATTTACGAAATTTATTGAGAAGAATAAAGAAAGGAAATTGAAAACTGCAATTGGCACAATGTGAAACATACTTGTGATACGGAGTGAGGACGAGATCCTCGTATTTTTCTTTATATAATGTGAAATATTTAAACCGGGCTGCAAGCCGCGGTGGAGGTTATGTAAGGACGAGGTCCTTGTGGTAAAATATTTATGAGTTTAAAGTTTCCCTTTGTAAAGTTTAATTCGTACGATAATATTAAAAAGGGAGTCATGCCTGTTAGGTTGATTTGATAATTCTTGTATATTTTATGTTCATATTCAGCCATTTCGTGCTGTAAACATTGGGTTTTAGCTTATGAGATGAGTTCACAGGTGGCGTTAAATTTGACTCATTAATCCGAGTAAGTAATCATGAGGTCTTCATGCCTCACATTCTGTTGTCAGTATTGTGAAAGATTTGAAATGAGGTGGTGGTTAATATGAGATTTATTGATGATGTTGGAATTAATTATGAACAACTATTAAGACCATAGATGTGGTTATGATCATACATATGATGCGTTTCATATCAAGATATCATTGTGATCATGTCGGGCTTGTAATGCGGAGATTGGTGTTATTGATATACTTTTGGTGCTTTGTTGGGTTGTGAACATGTTGTTAGGAGTTGTTTTGGTGTTACTCTGACAGGTGGATAGGCCCAATTACAGGGGAGACTCTGTCGAAATTTTTGAAAAAATTGGGAGTTAGCCAAATTTTGGTGCCTTAAGAAAGTTGAAATGTTGGAAGAATATCTACGATCTATATGAAGTCGAGAATAATAAGAGATGATGGTTAAAGTGAAAAGAGGATAATTTTGTGCCTAATCATGACTTGTAAAACATTCGAGGACGAATGTTCTTGAGTGGGGGAGAATGTAACACCCCGGAAAAATTTCTAAGTGTTTTAAGACCATTAAGAAGATTGACGGATGCTAATGATATCAATTCGGGTATGAACAAGACTGGTAATTTGAATGATATCAATTTATCATGAAAATATATGTACGAGGTGCATTAAAAATGGTTTAGGGTCTAAGAAGAGCCCTAAGGCTAAGAGTTTCAAGTGAGTTTGCACAAGATCTAACTTAAAACGAGCATACCTATCAATATATGAAGTGTTATATGGTGTATAACCTAACAACTAAAATCTCTTTGAGTCTAGTTTCCAACTCTTCAAACCGTTTGTCATTTGGACACTCCTACACAAAGTTATGATCAAATTACCAAAAGCTAGAAAAATGCGATCATGTGAAAGTGATTATGCGATCGCATATCAATTATGCGGTCCGCATACTTGATATGCGACCGCAAAACAGGTCGCAGAGTGCTCCAGAACTGCCCAGTTTTGGCCACTGAGTTATGCGACGTGTATGCGATCCGCAGACCCATTCTGCGACGCATTATGCGATCGCAGACCTTGTTTCGGGGGCTTAATCTTCCTATTTTCATAACCCGACCCCGTTTTGATAAATAGGCTTTGGGGTTTATTTTGGGGTGATTTTCTGAGCATTCTAGAGAGAGGTGAGAGCTTTTTTGAGAGAGAAGGAGGAAACCCAACATTCAAATCATCTAATCTTGCATCAATCTTCAAGAATCAAGAAACCCAATCACAAGATCTTCATCTAAGAGGTAAGGATTTCTACCCTAGTCTTTAATTTCGAGTTTGGGTGGGTAAACATGGGTGATTAAGAGTATGATTCTTGGTGTAAGAGTATTATAAATACATGTAAGTACAAACAAGGTTTGTGGGAAGATTGTTGAGTTCAAATGGGTAATGATTGGGTTGAAGATGGTAAAAATCTTCAAAGTCCTTAATTGATGATTAGAGGGGTCATATGTGATCGGATTTTGATAAATTTAGTATGTATAGACTCGTGAGTGAGTAAGGATTTCAGTTTTGTAATTTTCGTCGGATTTTGAGATGTGGGCCCGGGTTTTACCGAATTCGAATTTTGAGCTAAATTCGATATTTTTCAATTGGAATTTATTCCTTAAGCATATATTGATGATAAAAATCTGAACTTGGTAGATTTGGAGCCTTCGGAGGTTGATTCGAGAGGCAAGCGCATTGCGGAATAATTTTCGGGCTAGTTTTGAGGTAAGTAATGTCTTTAAATCCTGTCCTGAGGGTATGAAACCCCGGACTATGCACCCTTTCACGGGTTTTGAGATAAAAAGGTGGAAACTTTGGAAACATCTTTCCTATTTAGGCGACTATTGAGTTGCGAAACCGATTTTTAAGCCTATACTTAATAGTATAGATATATTTTGATATGATTTGGGCTGTAAGCCATGTTTGGGGCCTAGTGCCGATTTGTTTTAACCCCTTGGGGGCTGCTTTACTATTTTCCTTACTGATATGTTATGATTTTTCACTCAGTCTTTTCCGTGAAATTGTTTTGACACTCAGAGTGTTTCGAACTACTTCTTGAAAATGAAACATTATTTTTGGGTCGAGAACCCGGTATATTTTGGCCTGAGGGGCAAATTGAGAGTGTCTGACTGAGTGAGGCTGTTGGCCTATATTGTGAGGATGATATGATATGAGTGAGGTTGCGGGCCTATATTGTGTGTGATTTATTCCATGATGTGGCTTATTATTGCGCTTGGGCTGTAGGAGCCCCTACGGAGTCTGTAACACACCCCCAGTGAGCGCAGGTACCGATTGAGTGATGCCTGATGGACAGAGTGATTGTGAGTGATTCCTGATGGGCAGAGTGATTATGAGGATGCCTGATGGGCATAATGATTGTGAGGATGCCTGATGGGCAGAGTGATTGTGAGGATGCTTGATGGGCAGAGTGATTGTGAGGTTGCCTGATGGGCAGAGTCATTGTGAGGTTGCCTGATGGGCTGATACTGAAAGAAATTGTTACGATAAATGATTATGGCCCGAGGGAAAGTTTTATGAAGTTTTTTACTGAGTTTTCAAACTATGATTTACTTCGTTTTCAAACTGGCTTTCACTGAGAACTTTACTGAGATATACTGATATTGTACTTGTTTTCAAAGGATTTCTGAAAACGGATTTCGAACTTATGATTGATGAATGTTACATGGTGACTTGGTGTTTTACTGGTTTTGTGAAATTGTGTATCTATTCTGTGTGTTTATATTACTCAAACTGTGATTTATTTTCATTACTACTGAGTTGGCGTACTCATAAAGACTCCATGTGCCTCTGTGCACAGATTCAGGTACTAGTTCGCAGCAGTAGCTGACGCAGTTTGATAGCAGCATTTTCACGGGATTTCAAGGTAGCTGTCTAGCGTCCACAACTTCTCCATTTCCCTTCTTTATTTAATATTAGCATTTGATTCAGAGACATATATTATAGTTTTAGCAGAGTTAGATTTATTTATTCTTAGATGCTCATGACTATTGACTCCAGTTCTTGGGAGGTTGTTTAGAATATTATAGGGACACTAAGACTTATTTATATAAATTTTGCTATGGTTGCTTGATTATTATTAATTATGAAATATTATGATTGAACAAAAGCGTAGTAAAGTGATGGTTGGCTAGCCTAGTTCCACGATAGGCGCCATCACGGCCTGTTAGGATTTGGGGTCGTGACAGATATGATTAGTACTTTTGATGTGCAAGAAGGAGATGACACCAGTATAAAGCAGTGATATGATTAGTACTTTTGATGTGCAAGAAGGATATGACACCAATATAGAACTTGATGATGCAAACATCATAACTGATCAATTTCATCAAAAAGTTGAAAAAGGACAAATTTACAAAGACAAGAACATGTTGGCTCTCGTTATGAAACAATATGTCGTTAGAGAAAAATATCAATATCGGGTTAATAAATCATGCCCAAAAAGGTTCATCTGCGTTTTTTCAAGTAAAAAACTATGTGATACATATATAGTATATCAGGATGCCATATCGGTATACTATGTGAATATAGAATTCTACTAGTTTGTGTGTATGTTTTTTATTAGTAAAACATGGTACCTATTTCATTATGCTATATCAGTATACTATGTAAGTATAGAATTGTATTAGTTTGTGTTTGTGTTCTTTTATTAGTAAAAGATGATATGGATATAGTATATAAGTATGTTAAATCAGTATACTATGCGAGTATAGAATTGTATTGCGTTGTCTGTGTTTTTATAAGTAAAATATGATACTGATATAACATATACGTATGCTATATCAGTATACAATGCGAGTATATAATTGTATTGGTTTGTGTGTTTGTTATTATAAGTAAAACATGATACCAATATAGTATATATGTATGCTAAATCAGTATACTATGAGAGTATAGAATTGTCCTGGTTTGTCTATGTTTTTATCAGCAAAATATGATACTGATATAATATATAGGTATCCTATATAAATATACTATGTGAGTATAAAATGTACGCATTTGTGTGTGTGGTTTTTATCAATAAAACAGGATACATAACTGTATTTGTAGTATAAACAGGTATACCCTTGTATGCGTGGATGAAAGATGCACTTGGAGACTTAAGGCATCAAGCCTGCGAGCATCAAATCTTCTCAAAGTGACGGATTTCAATTTTGTCCATCGTTGTTTCAATGATAATATATTTTGTTCATAAAAGCAAGTTGTCTCAGCTTTTGTTGCATCTGTGGTACAAGATAAACTTGTTGGACCCGGAAACCATATATACACCAACAGATATCTAGAGAGACATCCAAAAAACATATGGTATGGACTTAAACTACATGCAAGCATGGAGATCAAAAGAAAAAGCAGTGCAATTAATGAGAGGAACACCAAAAGAGTCATACAAGAAAATACCAACATATCTTTATACGTTAGAGTACGCTAACCAAGGATCAGTGACACGACTACACACTGAAGTAGATGGGAGCTTCTTGAATGCATTCATAGATATGTATCCATCGATTAGAGAATGGATGTATTGTAGGCCAACAATTGTAGTTGATGGAAGTTTTTTAAAGTCTACATAGAGGAACCATACTCACGGCTTCCACGCAAGACAGAGAAGGTAAGAAAAAGAAGTTGTCTCAGAATCAGTATTGAATAATTGATGTGCTTTACTATTTTAAAAATACATTCCAATTAGATTCAGTTAGAGAAGCAAAAAAGATTTTCAAATATCATATGATACCAATGTGGTATACAAGTATATCAATAGAGTATATAATTGTTTTGCTACATACCTTCACCTACCTATGACTATATTATTATATGAAATTATAAATTAACATTGTGTGTTGTAACTAATATTTCTTTCTTTGGTTTTACTGGACAAATTCAACCTTTTGCATATGCAATTGTTGATTCGGAAAATGACGCATCGTGGGAGTGGTTCTTCATGCAGTTCAGAGAAACCTATGTACAAAGAGAGGGAATGTGCATTGTATCATATATGCATGATGGTATATGGAGAGCAACTTCAATTATCTATCCAGAAGTTCCTCATTGTGTAGGTATGTTCCATCTGTGGAACAACATAAAGACAAACTTCAGGAAGAGCCAAAAACAAATCAAAGAAGTATATTATGCATTAGCAAGAGCATAAGAACAAGAAACACTACTAAATCAAATAGAAATTCGACTCCCATTGCATAACTCCTTGTGGATATCGATCCCGACCCTGTCGGGTAAAAGCTGCTTCGACCTTGCCTTGCTACTTAATAGTTGTATAGGTGGGCGTAGATCACTGATCATGAACACTTTAGGTGTCGTAATTCTCTCTCGATCAACTATAATAATTTACTAGACATATTCTCTCGAACTACGCTAGTTGGCTTTATCTAACCACTCATTATGACCACGTCAAGGCTTTGTTATTTTTAAACCTACCTTTAAACCCACAATATTGATTTCTCAAATACGTTAGGAGTGACGTTGTTCAACAACCACCTAAATATGTATGCAACACCTAATGAATAGGTACAGTCAATCGATGACCATTCAATCAACTGAAATAAGCACGTAGTTGAACAAATAGACAAATTTAAAGGTTAAATTATATTAAAACATAACAACAATTCATCCTCCAAGAGGTTCCATCAAAATCTTAGATAAAAAATTATCTATTCATAATAGTATGTAAAACTACAATACTAAAAGTCATAACCAACAATGGAAATAGGAAGAAGGGAGTGAAAAACTCGTAGAAGAATTATCCACCTTGTTGTTATTGTGTTCTTGCCTCATTAGGTCGAATCTATGTCAAAAGTGTGTCAAAAGTTCCTCAAAATACCATTTTTCCATGTATATATACCAAGTAGGGTCGGGACCAAACAACTCCTCATACGCGAAAAAATACATTTTTCCAGGTCAGGACGTACGCGGCCGCGGATTCAACCACGGATTTGGCCGCGGATTTTGGCCAGTTTCTGCCTCACATCCGCGGCCAGTGCGCGGCCGCGCAATTGTCGTGCATTTTTCTCCCTGTTCTGTTGGAATTTTGAAAAGAGTAAAACATGAAAGTTGTATCCCTTTGAGTTAGCTTTCCAATCATTTATTGTGGAGCCCAAATGGAGTTCTGAGCGAAAGGTTATGTGTATTTTACTAGACAGTGCGTAATATGCCTACTCGATTCTTTGTTCGTTCTCAACTATCATCCGTTGATCCCCGAACATGATCCCGACTTAATTCCTTGGGCTTTTACTCAGACTTCAAATCTCCAAATTACTTGAATTCATTCCATAACATCTACATAGCTTGGAATCGCTCCTACAAGGCATAAAATACACAATTAGTGCAAAATATTAGCGATCAAAGCTCAACCTCAATTAAAGTGCAGTAAATTAGAGTGTAATAAGCGACTAAAATACATAATTATAGCCTATCATCACTGATACTACACACTTAAGGAAAGAGAATGAATTAGGTCGTTCACTAGGAGATATAACCTGCAAAAAAATAGAAAATTGTTAACATAGTGTGGTGTTGAGTGAGGTAAATCAGTGAACCTGCTTCCCTATGTCCAGAAATCTCAATAAATAGCAATCAAAATGAGAGTGTAGAATGTGTGGTGGCATATGGATCCTGTTTATTTTCTTATGTTTGAAGGCAAGGGTGCCACTTTGATCCAAGCATATCTGATCCCTGACGTGAGAGGGGAGTTCCAACAAGCTGTGGTAATGAATTTGTGAAGGAAGGGTGTGGTTGAGTTTAGAAAGAGCATCTGTAGGGAAATTAGCTTCTCTGTAAACATGAGAGTGGTGAATGATTGTACAATGGGAGCACAAATCTCCGAGCTTTTGAATATGCATACATAAGTTCCATGAGGAGGAGGAATTGTTGGTCAACCACTGAATCAGGAGGTTTGAGTTTGTTTCTAGGTGAATCTTGGTATAACCATTCTCAATGCACCAATTTATCCCTATGTATGCTGCTAGAGCTTCTGCAAGGTTGTTGGTGCCTTCACATAAAGGGCTTGCAATGGCATGGATTAGGGCACCTTTATGATCTCTGATAATGACCCCGACTCCAATTCTGCCAGGATTTGTCAGGGCACTGCCAACACTATTCACTTTCACAAAGTCAAGGTCAAGTTTAGTCCAGGTTACCTTAGTTACCTTAATGTGCTGGGAGAGGTTCTCAATGGTGTGAAAAATATCTGGACAATTTCTGGGCCATCTAGTGTTACGATGAGTGGAAGAGAGATGCAACTGAATATCATAGTCAATGGAATAACAGGTCATGGTGATGGATGATCCTTTCTCCCCATATCTGGCACTGCATCTGTTTTTCCATAGGTTCCAACAAATGACGATGGGAAGGGTATCTAGAAAGAGCTTTTGCAATGTGTTAGTTCTCTTCAGCTTGCCCCATTTAATGATCAGTATTCCGAGAGGGACAGAAGCAATTTTAAAGTCAGGGGTCAACATATATTTTCCAAATTGCTTTGGCAAAGTAACCAATGGTGAAGATATGGTCCACTATTTTAGCACTTAGTTTGATGCAGCATACACATTTAGTCACAGTAGGAGGCCCAAATTTGGCAGTTCTATCGTATGTAGGGTACTTGTTTTTAAGTACCCTCCATAAGCAAAAAGACCATTTGAAAGGAAGTTTTTTGTGCCATGTCAATCTGTTGGTAAGCAGGATGAGCTTCTGAGTTCTTAGCACATGCCAAGCTGATGCACAAATGAAGTTGTCATTATCAGTTGGAGTCCATATTGGTTTATCTGGGAGTGGATTGGTGTTTGGATGATGGAAGGTATCATGTGAGCAGGGCAAATGAGTTGAGTTTATGAAGATCTCAGGTGCCAGAGTTCCAGAAAAAGGAAACTTGGACATTTCTAGGTCTACCTTCATGATGACTGAAGCTAGCTAGATGCCCATTTCCTAACCAATTGTCCCACCAAAAACTGAAATTTTCTGAGTGCAATATCCATAAAATAAAAGGCTAATCTTCCTTCTTATTTTTCACCATTTTCTTCCATGATTGTGACTCACCAGAGTTCCATTTTTTGAGATGGGGTGGGACCTTTGACAGTATTTAGCAGTAAGGAATTTGCTCCATAAGGTCTGTTTAGTTCTAAACCACCACCATTGTTTGAATTATAGAGATTTGCAAGCATCTTAAATAGCCCTAAATCCAATTCCTCCTTCCCCCCTGAGGAAATGATAGTTTTTTCATGAAGCTCAGTGATACTTATTTCTTTCCTTATCCATACCCCAGAAGAAGTTGGTTGTTAGCTTTTCAATTTGCTTCATCACTGTTTTGGGAGGAGAAACTGCAGAGAGCAAATGGATGGGGATGGATTTTAGGACATGTTTGATCAATGTTGCTCTCTCACCCTTAAGAGAGAAGCTTACCATGCCAACTCTGATTCTATTCATAACTTTGGTGACTAGGGAGGTGAAATGAGCAATTCTCTTTCTTCCTGTGTAGAGAGGACAACCTAGGTAAGTGATTGGGGATTCTTTTTTGGAGAATCCTGTAACTTGTTGGACTCTCCTACAATGTCACTTCTTTGGTTATAAAATCCAATGCTAACTAGAAACAGGGGGATCGACATAACATATGTCTCTGCCACCTTTTGATTAGTTTTTTGTGCTTTCGACTACATAGTGAGTCATATACATAAAAACATCTCTTATGGAATGATACACACCCCAATATTCAATGCCACTTTTCTGCCAAATTAATTGAAAAGAGGACATGATCAACCTGGTATCATGGAATTTTGCAATGCATCCTAAATCCTTTCATGTACTCCATGATATCGTCTGATCTATCAATCAAATGATCTTGTTTCCCACCTTTTACAAATTCTGTAAAAACCCTTTGAATGATATTATTAAAAAGAGTATATGTAGTTGTGACTTTGATTTGTATATTAATTCCATATTTCGCCTACTTCCTAATATAGTAGAATATAACATTCAGGTGCTGCAAAAAAGAGAGTAAGAAAACATGAGTAACATTAACAATATGCATGAACTAATACAACAACAAAAATAAATAGTATACATACTGAACTAGACAACGGCATGCAAGAATAGTTTAATGCATAGAAAAACGTCTTATCAACAATCTCTTCAACTTCAAAGTCAAAACAAGGGTCCAACTTTTGATCACAAGGTAAATATACTTCCCTATTTCGTATAAAGGAAGATATCGATAAGAAATATATCAACAAAAATTAAGAAAACATGAAAACAAAAGTACATAGAAACGAATGCGCCTCTCCCTATTGCATGTTTGCTTCAACAAAGTTTGAGAATGCAGTCGTAAGCTTATAATCAACAGCCATTGAAATGTCATTTACAAATGGAAATCTTCCTTTGATAACCTTCGAGGATCCCCCAACTGCACTAACACCAGATTGCCAGTAATTCCTATACGGCGACTATTTTACAGCTGTAGGGTACCTTCTCCGTCTGAAAACTGCAGGAGTTGTTTCAACAATTGTTTGTGTTTGGACAACAATTCTTGATATCGACTGATCAGGTTTAGACTTATTTATATCACGAGTTGTTAGTTCATTTCCAAGTTGATTTACATTACGTCTCCATCCTTGTGTAATGGCACCAATTAGATCAAGCTAAGATTTCAGTATATTCAAAATCAAAATCCAAGTCGAGATCACCTCCGTGTCGACATGGAGCTTAAATTAGAAAATTCTAGTGAATAAACATATATACAAAAATTAAGAAATTTAAAAAAAAAGAATGAAAAGTTATATACATAAGACATTACCAAAAGGCAAATTCACATTACTGCCACCAACATCCACTTGACCAACACCATCAACACGAGATGCTGAACACATATAATCATTATCAACAACACTAATTAAATTAAAAAAACTATCAAAAATCTCTCATTTACATACTAATTTCAAAATTACTAACATCAACAATCGTACCCTGTGGAGCAGTATTAGACTTAATAACAATATCTGCTCGTGTCTGTGCAGGAATTCCTGATGGCAACGGAGTAGGTCTAGACTTTTTAACATCATGAAATAAGTGCTTATATTTTACTTGTTGTGTAATGACGATGATTTGATCAATTGCAGATGCATACAATTCAAAGTTAGAATCCAAGCCTAGATCGTGTTCATTTACGAATGGGGCTGAAAAAAAGTTTTTAAAAAAGGTTAGTGAACGCACAAATACCTAAAGTTAAATAAATAAATAAAAGAATAAAAAATTTAAATATACAACATTTTACCAGAACGCAGATCATCATTAACTACGACATGCCTTGTTGTGACGTTCTTCACATTGACACCACTGGAACTTTCATCTCGACCAACCCCACCAAAATCAGAAACTAAACATATAAAAGTATAATCAAGAGTACTATTTTAAGAAAATGATAGCAAAAATATAAAATCAAATCGTGATTTACATACTAGTAGACGCTTTGGGCGTGCTATCCCCAAGAACTACATGATCATTCCCACTGTCACCCCTTTCAAATTGGTCATAATCATTATGGATCTCACCAAAGTAAGGATTATTATCCTGTTGCTTATGCTGAAAATGAGAAAATAATTATGTATATTACAAGAATACTATGTGCACTAAAAGTAAAGAATGGAATAGTATCCTATAAGCATATATTGTATCTTTGAACAATATACTATAGCATTATATTATATAAAAGATCAATATCGCTGCATTTCTCTTTGGTTTCTTGACTGCCTATAAAATAGCTGCAAGCACCTCCTCAAACTTGGTCTCTACAAAAAGCTTCAAAACTTGCATCTCTTTCATTACCTCAGCATTGGTAGGTTTGGAATCATCTCCAGTACTTTGATGCATACTTTGTGTATTTGGCAATTGCATACCAAAAACCTGAAAGATATCAGGCTGACTGTTAGTACAATCAACTTCGATTTCAAAGTTTAGACCACACACAACAAATAGTTGCTTCTCAGCATCAGTTGGGTGATGTTCTTTAGCTGCAATTATCAAGCACAGTAGTTAGAAATAAAAATGATAATAAAACATGGAAAGATAAAAGATCCCTATTACCATATGATACTAATTTGTACATATACACGAACAGAGTATATCATTCATTCGTGATATAACTACCACTACATGTGACTAAACTATTGTACTAAAATATTAAAAGATTCAATATAAGTATGAGAAAATTAAAAAGTATAAGTAGCAATAAAAATTTATGTATCAGAAAAGATCTCTAATACCATATGATACCAATATGGTATACATGTATACCAATAAAGTATATAATTGATATGAGATATTGCTATAACTACCTGTGACTAAAATACTGTACCAAAACATTAAGAAGTATGAGAAAATTAAAAGTATAAGTAGCAGAAAAGATCCCTATTATCATATTACGCCAATATGGTATACATGTATACCAACAGTGTATATCGTTGATCTAGGATATTGCAACAACTACCTGTGACTAAACTATTGTACAAAAATATTAAGAGATATAATAAAAATATGAGAAAATTACCTGCTCGCGTTGCAAGCTAAACATTCGCAAAACAACTCGCTCAATCGTTATTTGACCAATGCCTACCCAATTCAAAATTCGTGGAAGTTTGCTTCCAATATAATCAGCAACGTGACCATCCAAACTTGGGCAACACTCATACAACCAAATCTGTAAAGCCAACGGGAAGCCACCGAGTCTATAAAAAGAAGGCTTATCTTGAAACTTGCTGGAACACGAGTCGATTGTAGCGTTATAAATATCTATACCCCGCCGATAATTATTAAAATCACCGCACTCAACCAAGTCAATGTAAGACCGTGAAATAACCTTTGTTTTGAGTTTAAAAAGTAAGAAGGTGTTCACAAAATAAAGAACTGCTATCTTCAACGCATCATCATCTGTTTTCTATTTTTTTTCTTCGTTAAACACTCTACTAGTGGGTCAATGTCACAGATGCAG
Source organism: Nicotiana undulata (assembly GCA_005239495.1). Taxonomy (NCBI): domain Eukaryota; kingdom Viridiplantae; phylum Streptophyta; class Magnoliopsida; order Solanales; family Solanaceae; genus Nicotiana; species Nicotiana undulata. The sequence goes on along the minus strand of ML277317.1, from coordinate 78,206 downwards.
TCCCAAAATATTTTAAAATCAACCTATTCTCTTCTACGCTCTTTATACTTGTATTACCCTTACATTTTAGCCCAGTAACGAGTGCAAATCACCCAAACCAAAGTGCAACCTAGAATAACTCACTATAAATTGCATCTCATTTTGCACCTCATGATGTACTTCTCAACTAGTGCATAACCCGAATCTGCACAATAACTGATGACAAATCCAAAAAATATCCAAAGCATATTTTCTTACATATACCAAGTTGCGTCTTTGATAAATTCTCTTTCAACTGACGAATAATATGGTTGGTATTCCAATCAACCTTTGGTTTATAATCTATGTCCATAGGCACAAGAAGATCCCAACACTGCAAACCATGTTCATATAAAATAATTTCAGAAATAGAATTCACTTAAAATGCATCTAAAACAACCAAAAAAGTTATAACTACCATACGATACCAACACGGCGTATAACTATACCAACAGGGTATACACTTGTACTGGCTAATTTCCGGCAACTGTAAATGACTATACTACTATTACATAACAAATAGGCATAAATAGAAAAAGCAAAAAGGTATGCCGTTATAAAGTGTTTTCAAGATATTGTATGAAAAATAAAGACAGCCAAAAAAGGATCCAAAAGCATATGATACCAATATACAAATATAGTATATAGCTACACTAACTGGGTATATAGTTGTATGGAATTATTCTAACAACTGCCTATAACTATAAAACTATTACATAGCACACATACACTATGTCTATAGGCACAAGGAAATGCAAAAGATGATCATATAATTTATTTAAAAAATAGAATTCACTTAAAAATAACACAACTGACTATAACTATAATATGATACAAAAGCGTATCAGAAAATTAAAAAATAACAATGACTATACATTCAAAGGTACGGATACTAATTTTAAGAAAATTACCTTCTTGGGTGCGACACCATTTTTTTTCTTCTTTAAATGAGAATCATCGCTACAATCAACATCTACTGATTGAGTGTCTGTTTCGGCTTCACGTCGGCTTCCCCCTAACTCAGAATCATCAACAACTTTACCTTTTCCTTTATCATTCACATCAACACTTGTTATGAATGGTTTGGAATTTGTGTCGGGTAATGACTGGTAGGGAGTTCCATCAACTAACGAAGCATCAATATTGTTGTCTTTTTCACCCTCTAATTCTACATTTTTAGTTGTGTTTGCAACACGACTACTGCTAGGGTTAGGACTAAACACAAAAGGAGAATCAGAAAATAATGAAAAATAAGGACCGAACATGAAAGAGGAAACATATTCAACAACTACTTGGGTTGAAGAATTATGTTGTCCACGGTGACACCATAATGACTGGTAGGGAGTTCCATCAACTAACGAAGCATCAATATTGTTGTCTTTTCCACCCTCTAATTCTACATTTTTAGTTGTGTTTGCAACACGACTACTGCTAGGGTTAGGACTAAACACAGAAGGAGAATCAGAAAATAATGAAAAATAAGGACCGGACATGAAAGAGGAAACATATTCAGCAGCTACTTGGGTTGAAGAATAATGTTGTCCGCGGTGACACCATCGACGCGCACAATGCTTCCGACCCATAGTGAAAACAACAACCCAGAGACATTGATTCACAAAAGTACAAAGAAAAACAGAAAAATTCTATGATTTTGAAAATCCACTTTCACTAAAATGTACTTTCACAAGCAAAATTTCACCCCAAAATTATTATTAGACGAAGAGATAGAACGGAATCTGAAGAAAAAATAAAAAACTCGAATCCGGGTGAAATATGGGTTCTCATGGTTTGACTATGGAGATTTGGAAATTCTATGTAGTGTTAAAGGATAAAGACAAAATAAATGAGGCATTAAAGACAATGGGTATGGGATCCGCTAGTTGCGTGGGCTACTGTGTGAAATAGCTTGGGCCGGGTATGAGAATCCGCTTATAGGTGGATTGCGCAAATAATCTGGATCGCATGGGTAGGAACAATAAATAATTTGGGTATAAGTATTAAAAAGTAAATAATTTAAAATTAATAGGTATAAAGTGAGATTTTCTCTATTTTCAACAATTAACAATTCACATTTCCTGCAAATAATTAGTTTTAGTGGTGTTTAAAGTAGCATGAAAATTCTTTACACTTTAGTGCATGATACTCGATGAAACTTCCCCATACCCGAGTTTTTATTATTAAAAAACAAGCCACTCTAGTGTTCCATCTTCTATCTCATGCAATCTTACTTGCAATTCTTTTAAAAAGAAGTAGATTCAGTGCAATTTAATAAGTGGAGTCCGGAAGGGTTGTATGTATACAACCTTACTCCTACCTTGAGAAGATAGATAATCTATCTACGACAAACTATCAGTTCCGAAAAGGCATAGTCACAACATTATCGAAAAGAAATATAATAAAGGATAAAAATACCAACAACAATAAGATAACAAGTAAAATAATTTTAAAACTGTATTTTAAAATTGTCAAATCCCTCTAATTACTATGGTCAATTGGGAAAGGAACAAAGAAAGAGTTCATACGAAAACAAAACTATACAACATCGGGCCGATCAACAACAAAGCCCACAACAATAAAATGGTTCACTAGCTTAACCGGCCCAAACCCTCACGGGCCGCAACCAAATCGGGCTCAATCTTTAAAGCTTCTTCAAAAGCATTTTGGGCCTCAATTTTTAACCTCTTCATTTCATAACACTGGCCCAATAAACAAAAGGCCTTAGCTTGATCCGAACAGCCCAATTTTACAGCCTCTAAAAGGTCCATTACAGCCGAGTCAACTCGTCTCTTCCGATTCAAAGCCACTTGCAACTCGGCCCGTTTCAATAAAGCATCGCCCCTCTCTCCGTCGGACAACGCCTTAACCGCCGGCGGGGATAAGGCCAAATCCAAATACCTCAAAGCAGCAATTTTATGGCCCATGAGATCGAGTGATAGGGCTTTAAGAATATGGGCCGCTGGATCTTTGGGCTCGAGAGCTAAAGCTTTGTCAGCTTCGCCGGCGGCGGATTTTGCGAGGTTGAAGGAAGTAGATTTGTTCCGGTTGGATTTTGCTCGGGAGAGGAGTTGGGCTCCTTTGATGAAATGGATATGGGCTTGGTTAGTGGATCGGTTTTTTGATCGAATTCGGGTTAGAGCTTGTTTGGGGAAATTGTACATGGCGTAGAAAATTCCGAGTGTGAAAAGGAGGATTATTAGTTGAATCAGTATGTCTGTCTCCATTTTTTGGAGTGTCAGCCAAACGGAGCACTGAAATTCGAGCTCAACCAACACTTGTTTTATGTGCTGACGGAGGACAGTGAATCCAAGTAATTGTCTGTTTTTTCCAGTTTTCTTCATTCTGGATCAATTATTTCTGAAGGCCCATGTCTACTGAAAGCCCAATACGTGAAATCCTGGAGCCCATTATGAGAGGTGAAATTCAAAAATAACCAGATTTACAAGTGGTAATTGAAAAATAGCCATAATTTTAAAAGTATTCGAAATTTAGCCACTTTCATTTAAAGATAAATCTGAACGAAAACACTATTCGAGCAGTTGCCATAATATACCGAAAATTAATGCACATGTATTCCAATCTCCAGTGTATTATGCTAGAACTTTATGTGCGCTGGAGTTCCAGCGCAATATGCTGAAAGTTCATGCACATGTGCGTTAATCTCCAGTATATTATGCTGGAACTTTGCATGTTGCAGCAAAATAGTGATTATTTTTCAATGACTTTGCAAACGCTAGCTATTTTTCGATTATCAGTTCGAAAACTGGTTAACCCGTACTATTTTTACCATTATGAGACTATTGATAACAATTTTTGTGTTTATGTCTTATTTATATGATTTTAATAGTGGAAAAAACACAAATACACCATCTATAAGAGGACATTATTTTCGCAGACTTAAATAGATTTCTCTTTAAGTTATTGGGGGAGCTAAAAAAATTCAACTTTAGTTTTGCAGATATTACCTTTTAATGTAAAAACTTATGATTTGTAGTACCTTTTATATAACTCCTCACTACGTGATTATTATTTGACAAGTAGGGATATTATTTTTATTTTGTTTTAAAGGCAAGGGGCGGGTAGAAGTATAATTTTAGTGAATAATGCAGCTCGCTGGCGCTCAATTTTGGAGATGTAACATCTGATACCGAGACCCTAATGTCTTATACCAAATGAAATTTTGCATTATGAATTTGATGTTTTTGAGTAAAAATAGTACGGGCTAGCTAGTTTTCGGACTGATCATTCAAAAATAGCTAACGTTTGCCAAGTCATTGAAAAATAGCCACTATTTTGCTGCAACAGAGATCGGTCTGGCATAATATACCGGAGTTTCGGTGCATGTGTATGAATTTCCAGCATATTATGCTAGAACTCCAATACACGGAAAGGTTCAGCATAATATATCGGAGATTCGAGCACCTGTGGATATGTTGGACCGGTATAGTTTGTTGTAACTCCAGTATAATGCTAGAATTTCAGTATATTATGCTGGAGTATTTTCCGGATTATGAACAGTATTTTCGTTCAGATTTATCTTTACATCAAAAGTAGCTAAATTTTGATTACTTTTAAAACAGTGACTATTTTTGAATGACCACTCTTAAATCTGGCTAGTTTTGAATTTCTCGCTGTTTTTTAGTATATAGTGAATAATTAGAAATGCGAAAAAAAAAACATCTTTTACTTAGTAATTTTCATATAATTAGCACTTTCAAAATGAATTATAACTTATCCGTTTCTTGCCTTTAAAAACTTAACTTCTCTGTTTTGTGGTGTTTGTTCCAACAGAAAGCTAAAAGCTCCTTTTTAAAAATAGTTTCCTACCCTTTAATCAAGAGATTTGAAAGGCTTAAAAAGTATAATTAAAGAAAATTCACTGTAATTTTAGTTTATGAAATGATCAACATTTTAATATAATTTTAAAATTTGAAAACAATTCCTGTGATGACTTTATTTCAAGTCTTGAAGGGAGGTAAAATCAAGCTCAAATAAATAGTTAGTTTTGCTCTTGAAGTTTCTAAGCTTTGGGAGAAATACATGTGCAAATTGATTTGAGTAAATATTAAAATGAATCAATTTCCCCCCTTATTTATCTTGTGCTTTTCATTTGCGTGTGGGCGCGCGCCTTTGGGAAACATCTTTTGCATACCTTTAAATTCATAAAAACCCGAAAAATCGAACTAAACCGAAAACCAAACCAACCAAAAAAACTGATACTTTTTGGTTTGGTTTGGTTTTTGTTTTGAATTTTAAAAACCGATCAAATTTGGTTTGGTTTTGGTTTTAATCAAAAAATAACCGAACCAAACCAACTATAGGTAGCTATTTCAAATTTATTATTACACCTATATATATGTATATTTTTATAAAAAGTTTCAAAATTTTTATGGTGAATGTTAATCGTTTGCACTTTTGGTACAGTTCTTTACCTTTATATTCTAGTTTGATTGGTAATTTTCTTTTGTTAAGTGTAAGAATCCATTTCATGTATTAAAAAAATATTTTTAATTGAGTCCTTAAATTATTCATCACTATTTGATTCAATTATCATCAATATACTTTAGTAAATAATAAATTTCTCAAATGGCAACTGATTTGATAGTGTCACGTTGAAAATGTGGTCGTCGGAATATGTGTTTGGTAGTGTATGTCTTATATTTAAGAAAAAACCGAAAAACCGACACAAGCCGAATCGAGAAAAAACCAACTTAATTGGTTTCTAATATTTAAAAAATCGACTTACTTGGTTTGGTTTATTTTTAATAAAAAACCGATTCAAACCGAACCATGAACACCCCAACCTTTAATAATTGCTATTATGAATTTACTCAGCCAACCGCATAATTTACATTATAAGTTGGATCAGTGCAACCAAATCCAATAATAATACAAAACCAAAATGAAATAAACTCTTTCAATCATTTTGGTGAGTGAAAAGTGACAATGCAGTATAATCACTTGCTTTTTTCTGCATCAATTTTGTGCTGTCGTTCTTGGTAAATCAACAGTTGACATCTAAATATGGAGACACATTAGAAGATAAACTTAGATGTTTGCGACGCTGCTTCTCAGTGTTAAGATATACAGCATATCAAAACCTTTCACTCCAAAAAAACAGATAGTGGAATATGTGACTTGATTGAACTCTTGATTTTATAAGATATATGTACAAACAGAGAACAAGTACGAATAGCTAACAGCAACAGATGCAGAACGAAGGATCAATGCGACTTGATCATAAGAGATTACTCCATAACGAGCTGCATATGACGATTGAGATCTTTGAGATAAGTTGTGTTACTGTAATCGTCTAAATCACAAGCATCCAGCATCAATGATCTTCCTCCCGTTGATTTCTGCTTCATGTCTATTGGTTCGTTCTCGCCTTTCAACAGCTGAACAGCCTGCATAGTCCAAGAATTTTACAAGCATTCGGGTAAATCTCATCTTGTACTCATAGATGGTTGTTTTGCATGCATTCATTAACATCGGGTAAAAGTGTTGTGCCGAGGGTCTACCGGAAACAGCCTCTCTACTCCTCCGGAGTAGGGGTACACTACCTCCCCAGACCCCACATGTGAGATCTCACTGGGTTGTTGGTGTTGTTGTTGCAAACAGAGGTAAAAGATAAAGACGTACCCGTTTCATGTTGGGACGCATGTTTGGCAAGTGGTGAATGCATGTAGAAGCTGTAAACATGGCTCGTTTCATCTCAATAACATCATAGGTATCGACCAGACGAGGATCTGCTAATTCCTTGATGTTGTTCTTTTCCAGCATAGGTTTTGCCTATGCAAAAATAGCAAGCAGATATGAATATTTCTTCCAGAAACTCAAAAACTAGAGGCGAAACCAAGATTCAGAATCTATGAATTCAAAATGAGGTAATCTTCTTATCTGTATACACTAAACTTTTGGCATATGAATATATTTTTCGAGTCAAAAGTAATGAGTTTAGTTGAACCCCCTGGCATCAAACAAGTTTGTCGAAAGAAAGTGTCTATTTAACAAGACCATACCCACATCACAAGACTCTGTCTGGATGAATCAACAGCACGACGACCAGTAATAAGCTCCAATAGCAGAACTCCAAAGGCAAAAACATCGGTCTTCTCATGAACAATTCCATGCATAAAATACTCTGGTGCCATATATCTGAGAACCAATTATATCATATTTTCATTAACACAATTGTAATGAATATACTCATTTAAAATGTAATGGAGCTGAACTTTACATACCCAAAAGTTCCTTCAATTGGAGAAACAATATGATGAGCCCATTTTTCTGGCAACCACTTTGCTAGTCCAAAATCAGATATCTGTAGAAATATGAAATCATTCATTATAAGTGAATGACATGAAATTATTCATTACGAGTGAAGTTTCTAAAGAAAAAAAACAAGATTGAAAACCTGAGGTTCATAATCTTCAGTAAGTAGAATGTTTGATGCTGTAATATCTCTATGGATTATGCGCCTTTGGCAATCGGAATGAAGATAACGCAATCCTTCAGCTACTCCAACTGCCACTTTATATCTTATTTTCCATTCAAGGCACTCTTCTCTACCTGAAATGCTGAGTTCTTCATTTATCAGTCAAAACACAACACCAAAATCCCAATTCACCTCATTATATGTGATACTTCAATAATTGATGCATGTCCAAGTAATAAAGCATTAGACTAGAGATCAAAGATCGACAAGAGTGTGTTGCTCTAGTGGTGAACTCCCTTTACTTCCAACCAAGAGGTTGTGAGTTCGAGTCACCCCAAGAGCAAGGTGGGGACTTCTTGGAGGGAAGGATGCCGAGGGTCTATCGGAAACAGCCTCTTCACCCATGGTAGGGGTAAGGTCTGCCTACACACTACCCTATCCAGACCCTCTAATGGGATCTTGTTGTTGTTGTACTAGAGACAAGCATAGTTTGTTATTCCCCTGTACCATGTGACCACCTCATCAAAAACCTAAAAATGTTTGAAAGAATACACTTTTAATTGCTTAATTATAGGTTTCCCTCTTTGTACTGACGAGCCCTCCGGGGTAGGGGTAAGGTCTGCGTACACACTACCATCCCCAAACCCCACTGGTGAGATTTTACTGGATTGTTGTTGTTGTATATTATGTCTCGACACGTTGTCCTTGATTCTTTTTCATGAGCCAAATATTAGAAGATATTTTTGTTTTTTGGTAGCAGTGATCTGAACTGAGGAACTCTACCTTGCTCTGATACCATCTTTAATTGTTTGACACCTTATCTAAAAGTTTAAGTTTTTAGAGTGATATCATCCAATCCAAAACTTTAAGACGGGTGAAGTGGCCTCGTACATTATAAACTCCTCTAGAAAATCTGATGAGGGACTCGTGTATTTTCTAACAATTCCAAGAGAATTATTGAGTAACCAAGTCTCGAGAGAGAGTGAGAGAGAAATACAGCACCGTGTAGTACAGAAGCAAGGCTGCCATGTTGCAGGTATTGAAGAACAAGGTGCAGACCACCATCAACACTGAAACCGATTAACTTAACAGCATTAGGATTATTGATATGAGCAATGATTCCTAGCTCAGATAAGAAGTCTCCAACTCTGTCCTCATCATTCTTTTCTTTCTTTGTAATTTTCTTGACTGCTACAACTTGTCCATCAGGTAAATGTCCTTTGTACACTTCTGCATGTCCTCCTTTGCCAATTAAGTTATCTGTCATGTTTCCAAGGTTTAAAATCAGTAGAATATTAGCATAAACTACGTCCAAAGTTAGTTGATGTTGGCACTTCTATTTTCAAGTAAAGCATGCACATTATGCAATCTAATTATAACATTTATACGTTTCCTTGAAAGCAACATATTTTAAATTATTTTACTGGATATTTACTACCTCTCACAACATAAGTAGTGGGTAATAATGAGAGCAAAGATCATTTTTAACCTGCGGCCGAAAATACTTATCATCCGGGTAAAGTATCCAAAATTTATATATATATATTTTGTATATAACATACAGAAATGTATATATATACAAAAAATTATATATTTTTCGTCGATTATTTTAAGAGCGACTATACAGTGTCAATTTTTTCCTAAAAATGACTATGAAGAAATCGCCTAGAGTTTTGTTATCATTGTTGGAATTTGAATCAAGTTTTCTATATTTTCATCCCATAGGAGCCTGAGGAATTCTAAGACAATTGGTTCATTCATTTACTCCTTTTTTCTTTTTGAGTCAATAATAATGGCAAGAAGCTGCAGGTATGTGCAGATGAGTACCCCCTGCAGCTGCTCAGCTACTTGAGGGGACAAATTGAAACATCAAGGCCCAGAGATAGTAATAGAAAAATTAAATAAGTCATCACTCTCTTCTAGACATAAGGGGTATGGTCTCAACTCTCAAGGATACAAATTCAAAATTTCCAACCAAGATTACCAATTTTCCACCTTCCTAATGCATTATTTTACTCTCTCCGTTTCAATTTACGTGAACTTGTTTAACTAGGCACATAATTTAAGAAAAATAAAGATTTTTGGAATTCGTGGTCCTAAACATGTTAAAAAGGGACCAGAGTACTTGTATGGTCATAAAAGTTTATCATTAAGGGCAGAATTGTAAGTTTAAGCAAATTGTTTCTAAATTTAGAAAGCGACATTTTTTTGGGAACAAACCAAAAAGAAAATAGGTTCATATAAACTACTGGAACGGAGGGAGTGCGTGTTTACCAATTTGTCACCTCCCCCGGTTCACTAAGGGGTCGTTTGGTTTGAATACGGCTTGTGCCGGGATAAGTTATGTTGGGATTAGTTATCCTGATATTGTTTTTTATCCATTGTTTGGTATGTTGTATTAAAAATGACAATCGCATAATTTCTAAGAAGAATGTATAAGTTATCCCGAAACTAATTACCCCACCCTCTACAAGGTATAAGTTATTCTGGTACTAATTTTAATCGCGGGATAATTTATACCAGGTTTGCTAACCAAACAAAGTATTAAGGTGATATTACATTTTTTATACCAACACTATACCTTCTTATACCTCATACCAAACGACCCCCAAGTATTTTACATTCACATGGGTTCGAAAATGACCATGCTCTAAGATAGTCACGATCTATCTATCTTGATGCAAACATTAGTTATCCATAAATGATAGGGAAACAACTTGGTGTTGCTGGGAAGATAAGAAAAGACCTTTCATATTTATTTGTTGGTAGTGAAATTATAGGTCAGATGGTGTAAATAAGCACAGGTCCACACCAGTCACTATCACTTTCATTGTTGTAGTAAAAATCTGGAGCAGTCCATGTTTACTTTTCTGCTATGGCTAAAGAAAAGTTCATAATCAAGTACAAGGCTGCTTTGACTACTGAAAAGTGGGGTAGTTGAATTCTCAAGAACCCAACATTTAAAAAACTTAAATGTGAACTTATTACTATAAAGCAGGCAATAGCATGCGGCCTTAAAATGCACAAAAAGTACTCTGTATATGTCCCATACCTGTCTAGGCTCCTGCTTCTAAATTCATATAAAAACAGTGCCAATATTGTCTTTTATGTATAAATCTGTATTTTATAGCCCGTTTGGACATAAGAAATTTTTTACCCTTTTTTTCGAAATTAATGTTTGGCCATAAAATTTCAAATTTTCACTTTAAAATGAATTAAATTTTCGAAAATTTGAAAGACTCCAAAAAATTATATTCCAAAATTTTCACTCAATTCACGCACAAAACTTCAAAAACAACTAAAAATTATGTTCATATTCAAACACAATTCTAATTTTGCAAATATCATTTTCACTTAAAAATATTTTCACTATTTTTAAAAATTTACAATTCTTATGTCCAAACGCCCACCTACAGTTTTCTTCCCAAAGCGGAGTCTTAGAGCAACGGTATACGTTTATACACGTGATTTACGTGATGCCTATGACATAAAGGGAGATGATAAAAACAAATCAAGAAAAAGACCCTCTTAAACCTATGACGAAAAAACAGGAGGATGAAAATAAATCAAGAAAAAAAAAAAAAGAGGCGGATATGCTTCAATAAGGTTTCGCGAAAAAAGGTAAATATGATACCTTAAGCAAATCTCGCATTCAAAAAAAAGAGAGAAGAAAAGTGCTATATACAATAAGACATAAGTTCACATGGTACGCCTTCTTTCTGAATTTGGCGTGACGTAACTTAAAGGATAAATCCGTGAGATCAATAAGATCAAAATGAATGACACTATTACGGGTTATGACAAATAAACGAAGTTTTAATCCTTGACCAATCTCTTAATGATGAGGGAGATATTTTAAAATTTTCTTTTTAGTGTATTTAAGTCTTTTAAAATCTTATAATCGTAAATTTTATGGTTAACTAGAAGGAGAAGGATAATGAGTTTAAAGTTTGGGTGGAGCAGTAGTAAAGTCTTGTCTCTGTCAAGAAAGAGTAATGCCCCTATTCTAACTGTTCCACGCAGGGACCTTGTTTCTAATAACCCCACAACTAAAATTTATTGATTTTTTTCAGCTTTCGAAAATGAATTAATTATTTTATTCTTATATTGTTTTGGAGTAAATAATGTTGGAGTATGTGTTAGGAGTATTTACGTGGGATAATAAAGGTTATAATATGGTCAATTTCAATGCTAATTAATGTTAAAAGTGAATTTCTTAATCTGCGTGAAATATGCAAAAAATCATTTATTTTGGACCGGAGGGAGTATTAATTTAAATTTCTTTGACTCAATTACTATTAACACTGCAAAAGTTCTACATTCCTTCCCAAAATAGACCTGAATCTCTTCAAATTTAAAATAAAAATTATGTATTTATTTTGGGCTAAAACAGGTATATTTCTTTGAAAGAACATGAAGGAATATCCAAAACAAATAAAATAAAAAACAAATATCTTTAAATTTCTAATGTCAATAACTGAAACAAAAATGTTTTAGTTAAAAAATAATCTTTCTTTTTGAAAAGTAGAAAAAGGTCTAGATTTTTTACTCCCATATTGTTTTAGCATCCCAAGAATAAATGGGTTCACACACAGCACATTTTCAGAAAAAAAAGGTAGTAAAAATTAATTTGAAGGAGAATTTTAGAGCAACAGTTATTTATCTCCGTGTAATTTATAGATCACATATTCAAGTCGTAAAAATAGTCAGTAATACTTGTATTATAATATTTTATCGACATCAATATCCCATAATTTGCGGTACTTCTCGGAGATACGAGATACTTTGCACACCCAACTCTCCTTTACAAAAAACATAATGTGTCTATTCTCATCTATCTAGATCTTACTGGGTAAGGTAGGGGTAAGAGGTATGCGCACATTTACCCTCCCCATATTCCATTTCTAGAATTTCGTTCAGTTTGTTGATGTAATAAAATAGTTAAAGTGCGTACAAGTTGACATAGATAAATTATAAAAGAATTACTAAAATTATTGTAGGTTTACCTGGAGTGAAATTATCAGTAGCTTGAACAAGTTCATCAAAGCTAAAATTCCTCCAAGAAGGCTTAGGCACAACAAAATCATGACAATCAATTCTATCTTCTTCTGCACTTCGAATTCTAGACAACAATTTCCTCTTAATATTTTTCTTTGGTAGTAAATTTTCATATCCTCCAAATAATTGTATAGTCGATAATCTTCTTATAGACTTTTTCTTCATTTGATCAAAAAAATTCTTAAAACTCAATCCTTGCTCCCCCTCCTCTCCTCCTCCACCTCCGCCGCCGGAAACAGCCGTTTTCTCGCCGACAGGAGACGGAGATGACCCGAAACTGCTGCTCCTTTCCCCGCTGCTAATGCTGCTGTTGTCGGAATCCGATGTACCTGAAATATGAATTTCCAAAACTGCCCTTGGTGATGACTGATCATCTTTGGTTTTTTTGTCCTTTTCTCCATTTTCTTCTTTACCCTCCAAAATTTCTATTTCTACTTTTACTTCTTCTTGTTCCTTTTCTGCTTCTTCTCTCTTCGTTTCTTCTTTTTCTCCATTTTCTTGAACTTGTACAACATTTTCACCTACAAACAACTCATATTTAGAAAAGAAATTTTAATTTTCCTCCAATTTTTTTCACGTCGAGACGGATGAACTATACGTGAAAAACTACTAAAATTTCAACAAATATTATATTATGAACCTATAATTGTAAACGTAAAAAACAGAAAAATAGAACCCATCATGTTTAAATTCTGAATCGACCTCTGCTTCCATGCGTAAAAGGTTCAAAATTTTAAAAAGGGTTTAATATAAATACTCATAAAAAGGAAGAAAAATAAAAAATAAAAAAAAGGTAAAGGAAAGAACCTTTCATGGTATATTTGGAGATGTGTTAAAGACAAATGAATAAATATGAAGAATTTGCTATGAAGCAAAATGAAAAGGAATTTAGAAGAATTAGAACATATTCTATGAAGGTTTTACATTTGAGGTTCAATCATAATTCATAATTCTTCTCCTCTAAGAAAAAGAAGAGAAAATGGTATATCTTAAACAAGTTGTTATTCTTATTTGAAGAAAAGAGAGGTAGAAGAAGAAACAAAGGAGAGAAAACCGGCTATGTTGTACTTGGAATATTATTATGTGTGCTTACATTTATACGCTAATGGAATGCAAATACTATATAATTAATGTAAAATTATAAACTTTTTGGAGTTGATGAAATCCTAGCCGTTGATTTTGACATTCTTATTTTATTTTGTGTTGATGAAATCTTAGCCGTTGGAGTTGGACATTCTTGATTTTTGGCGCAACTAACGCTATGTGTATTGTCGGGGGAAAAAAATCAAATAACGAACCCAACTAACTTGATGTAAATTTTAGAGAGTTTGAAGGGTATTTTAGGTATAATTATTTTTGAATGGTGGAGTACGTATATTATTCTTTGTTAAAGTTTTAAAAGTTGTGTTTGTGGACTATATAATAATATTTATATCATCAGGTTAAGTTGCTTAAACAAAGGTGGACGTAGAGACGGAGTTAGGATTTCAAATTTATGAGTTCGAAATCATAATCGTTTTATGTTACTGGGTTTTAAAATTAATAATTTACAACTGAATATGTTCCCGACACTCTAGCTCCGCCCCTCGGTGAATCTAGATTAGGTTATCTGTATTAAAAAGTTCACCAAATAAGTATAAAATATTGGTGTCGACTTTCGAAACACGAGTTGGGGTAGAATTTAAAATCCGTACGCATAAAGTTTAAATTCTAAATAGGTCACTCATACTAAATAATGTATAACAAACTCGATCTATTACTTAAAATAGACCAATTATTTAATATAACAAATTAAACTATATAGATAGCCTAACAAATTTTATATTGTCTGAAATACGTAAATTTAAACCAATTTTTAAATTAAGTCTTATAACTTTGAAACTTTGAATACAAATCTCGAGATATGTCAAAATAAGTCAACATCTTCGATAGTAGTAATCTTACTTTTGTATTTTCATAGGTATGTTGGGACAACATCATAGGGATATCAAAGAAATCTTGTCTCCTTGTGAACATTTCCAATGAATTGTTAATTTTCTAGTAATAAAATTAAACAAATTATTGGTACATGAACGAGATTAATTAAGATAAAAGGTTTTGTTTTTTTAATGGAATTTCTAAAAACTGTAAATCTCGTGTACATTGTATTTAGCTCGTAGGATTAATTAAGACCATGCACATTCATATGAAACTACATGGATACGCTTCTAATTTAACTACATAACAATTCAGCAATTTAGACACGAAACAATTGTGTTTATACATAATAATATAGATACATGGGCGGAGCCAACGGGTGTAGAACCCCATTCGTCGAAAAAATATACTGTATATATAAAATTAAAATTATATTTTATGTATATATAGTAAATGTTAAATTCCCTTAGCTTCTTTTATGTATTTACTTCTTTGAGTAAAAATCCCGACTCTTCGATATACAGACATATATATAGAAGCAATTTAAAGTAAATAGACTATCTACTAGCGGTCTATGTTGTGTTTATATTATTTTGTTGTTTTGTATAGTTTTGTGTTATTTGTCGGTCACTTATTTGTTGTCTCTTACGATGTTGTTATCACCTTTCTGGCTTCTTTTGTTGTTACAAACCTTTTCTTTTGTTTCTTTTCTGATATTATTGTCTCTTCTGTTGAGCCGAGGGTCTCCCGGAAACAGCCTTTCTCCCCTTCCGGGGTAAGATATGTGTACACTCCACACCCCACTAATAGGATTATATTAAGTATGTTGTTGTTCACTACTACAAATTCGGGGGGGAAAACCGTCCAAACAAACCGACCAAAGTTGGTCGGTAATGGCTAATAACCGTCCAAACAAACCGACCAAAGTTGGTCGGTAATGGCCAATAACCGTCCAAACAAACCGACCAAAGTTGGTCGGTAATGGCCAATAACCGTCCAAAACGCGACCATTAACGCGTGGTCGTATAATTTTGAAGGTACCAACCAACTTTGGTCGGTCAATTAAATGCAAAAAAAAAAATTAGCGAGAAAAACGACCAAAGTTGGTCGGTATTTTAATTATGTAATTAAAAAATGCATCATCTGGAAATCAAACGGGGTCTGTACTATGGCAGGATACTACTCTACCACTAGACAACTGGTTCATTTTGTTTTAAAACTGTCTTTTATTTCATTTATACTCTTTCGCGCGAAAATAAATGACCAAAAATAACCGATCGAATTCGGTCGGTTTTTTAAAATTACTGGTCGAGTTAACCGACCGATTTCGGTGAATTTTTTAATTATTAATCTAATTTATTTTAAATGAAAAACCGACCTAAATTGATCGATTTCTTGTAAAATAAATTTTGCGGGACCCAAAAATAATTTTTCACATTTTTGCGCCAAAAAGAACTGACCAAAGTTGATCGGCTTCATAAAAAAGACATAAATATTTTTAAAACCGACCAACTTTAGTCGATTTTTTGACCGATCAAATCGGTCGATCGGTTTTTGCCTAATTTCCTATAGTGATTGTAGTTGCTGCATGTTATAAACAGATCCAATATAAGGAGAATGATTTCGAATTCATTCTGGTAATGATAAGACCAATCTCATATTGTGAAGTATTAATTAAAAATCTCTTCCAAGCTAAGATTTAAAACAATTATATGCATAAATCATTTTTCGAAGTGAAGGGATGAGGAGTGTTAATTAAGTTAACAGTTACCTAATGGTTAACCATTATCATTGGACTTGTTGTTGCTTGCAAGTAGAATGACTCTAAAATTATATGTGGAAAATTTAACATTAGAATAACTGGACTCCTTATTTTTAAATTTTATAGTCTATATTTCAATTTATAACTAACTAGCTCAAAAATAATAGGTTAATATTCAACATCCAATTCCAATAGGTTCTCAAAATTACTATTTAATTTTTAAAAAAAAATTCTCAAGCTTTTAAGTTAATTTTCGAATCAGTAACTGTGACTTTCAACAAACCAAATCCATTTGATGGTGAAAATTAGATTTTTAACAAGCATAAATATGTGGGTTTAAATTTCGAATTTGATTTTGTGAGAATTTTGGAGTGGGTGTTATTTAGACTTGTTAGAAATAGTATAAGGAGGTAGTATATTAATTTTGAAGTCATTTAATGGAGATTTGGACTGATTTTGAACAATAATTGCAACTGAAAATCGTGGAAGAAGTTCGTCTACAGGCGCTTGTATAAATGTGTATAAATATATATAATTGTGTATAAGATGTGCTTATACACCCATATACACTATTATGCAAGATTATACATAATTATACAAAAAACTGAGTTCGTCTTCTTCCTTGCGTCTTCTCTGAAATTTAATTCAAATCTACTCCAAATCACTTCAAATTTAAATTTTGAACTCTTTTTGATATTTTCAATCAGTTGGAACAACACCCAATCCAAAAATCTAACAAACTAAAAAAATCCATTTTCGAAAGCAAAACTTTGAATGATCTTCAATGGTGGACTTATACTCTTCAAGTTTCTTACATTGCAACCAGGTGACACAAGAGGAGAAACAGAAAATATACGGGCCCTTGAAGCATATGTAGAACATGTGAGAAGAAGAGAGAGTGAAAGCAATGGTTGTAAGAACACAAATTTAATTCCATAGCTTCTAGAAGCAATGGTTGTAAGAACACATAATTTGAATTTGCTAGTGCTTTCAAAATATGTACAAAATGGACTAGGTTGGGTAAAACTTAAAAACATGGGCCATTTTTTGTTATGGTACGAAGTCATGTGTACTTTCTGATAATTCTTTCAATTATATACACGATCATGTCTATTATTAGGTAATTACATGTAATTTAAATATTTTAATAGTGTAAAAAAAAATTAAATTGCCACTATATATTACTTAAACATATATGAAGTTTATCTAAACGTTAATCATTAATGGAATTGACTCAATGATATACAAAATACAGTCATAATCAATTGTATGTTCTTGACTGCGTACTTATTTGGTAATTAAGACCCTAATCTTGAACATACTCTTGTTTGGATTCTCGAAAACAAAACGTCAACTTTTGGTATGTATAATTTGGCTTCAAACACTGACGTTTTTAACTTTTTTTGTTGATTAGTTATACCATGATTAATTTAGCCGAAATTAGTTATTCTGGTATTATTTTATCATGAGATTAATTATATATTTATAAATTATCCCGATTTTTTTTTAGTCATGTGATAACTTGCCTTAGACATACCCATTAAGAAAATACTAAATTCTAGATAAAATAGTTAGCCCGACTAAACTAGCATTAATTAAATGTTACAGCATAATTATAGTAGCACTTACATCTCTTCTCAAACTGGGGAGTAGTTGTTCTCGAGTCTTTAAATGACTTTTCAGTTGCTGCTATTTAATTTTAGTAATTTGATGTGATGATTAAAAGACTTTTAGGGATATGTAGATAAAGATAATTTTGAAAAATAAATTAATTTTTTTCTTATTTTTACTTATCCCCAAGTGTGTTTCCGTTCAACCATTCCTATTCCTACGCTGTTTGGTTCAAGTCTAAAAGAAAACAAAAGTAACTATCATCTAGATTTTGTGGAAAGAAAATCCCTTTTTGATGTGGAAATGCAGCAACCCAATTCCCCGTGCAAGTATAGAAATAAAAATGTGGCACTAATATTCCCATTTATAGCCTGTTTGGCTTTTTTTCTTTTTTTCTTTTGGCTAAAAGTATTTTTTTTTTTTGGCCAAAAACACTTTTGGCAAAAAATTGAGGTGTTTGACCAAACTTTTGGAAGGAAAAAAAGTATTTTTGAGGAGAAGCAAAAGCAGTTTTGGAGAAGCAGAAAAAAGTAGTTTCTCTCTAAAAGCACTTTTCTGAGAAGCACTTTTGAGAAAAATACACTTATAAGCAGTTTTCAAAAGCTTGGCCAAACACAAATTACTGCTTAAAAGTGATTTTCAAATTAATTAGCCAAACACAAACTACTTCTCACCAAAAACACTTTTTTTAAAAGTACTTTTGAGAAAAGCACTTCTCAAAATAAGCTGATTTTAGAAGCTTGGCCGAACGGGCTATTAGTCTTTAAGAGGTAAGACTATTTAAAAGAACGGAAAAGGGTTAAAATGCCCTTGTACTATTGGAAAAGGTTTTAAAATACTCTACATTCACCTATTGAGCTAAAAATATCCCTTCATCCACCTTTTTGGTACACTTATGTCCTTTGACCCTATGAATTAAAAATAATAATTATCTAAATTGTACGTGGCAACGTTTTATTGGTCGAAATTAAAACATCTAACCTATTAAAAAGACTCACTCATATCTACCCGTTTTTCGGACTAACCCGCTCCAAACACTAAACCAACATGTTGTCTGGCATGTACGCAACAAGCATTAGAGGTTCTTCAATAGTGAATTTCTGCATACCAAGTGTAGTAAGCCAGAAGAACACCCTTTGTTGTCATCCTTTGAAGTTGGCTCCAGAAAAGAGGCAGTCAATAGTGAGATTCAATCAATTTTAGATAACCATACATGGGATTGGTTGATCTTCCTCCAGAAAATAAGCCTTTAGGTTCGAAACGAATTTTTAAATGGAAAATGAAAGTTGATGGCACTATTGACAAATATAAGGCAAGACTTATTGTCAAAGGTTATAGATAAAAGGAAGGCCTTGATTACTTTGGCACTTACTCGCCAGTAACGAGGATAACATCTATTAGGGTGTTAGTGGCACTAGCAATCGTGTATGGTCTTTAAATCCATCAAATGGACGTTAAAACAACTTTCTTTAATGGAGAATTGGAGGAAGAGATTTACATGGAACAACCTGAGGTTTTGTGGTTCCTCGTAAAGAAAAGAAAGTGTGCATATTTGTTAAGTCGCTTTATGGACTTAAACAAGCACCCAAACAATGGCATGCAAAATTTGACCAAACAATGTTGGCAAGTGGGTTTAAAATCAACGAGTGAGACAAATGTGTTTACATTAAAAACACTCCAGGTCATGAAGTTATTGTTTGTTTATATGTTGATGACATGTTGATAATGAGCAAAAGTATGGCAGATATAAATGCTACAAAGCGCATGTTGGCTAGCAAATTTGACATGAAAGACTTAGGAGTTGCTGTGTGATCTTAGGAATCAGAATTCACAAGACTCCACAAGGTCTAGCATATCACAGTCTCACTACATTGAAAAAGTACTTGACAAGTTCAAGTATTTGAATTTCAAAATTGCCAAGACTCCAATTGACGCGAGTTATGCACTTCACAAGAATGAAGGTGAAAGTGACTCACAACTGGACTATGCAAGAGTATTGGGAAGTTTGATGTATATCATGAATTGTACGCGATTGGATATAGCATGTGCTATTAGCAAACTACGTCGATTTACACCCAATTAAATACATTAGATGGAAATGAAACGAGTTTTGGGGTATGTGAAACATAACCAAAACTATGATTTGCATTATAATAAATATCCCTCCGTAATCGAAGGATATAGTGATACAAATTGGATTACCGGATCATCTGAAGTTAAATCCACGAGTGGATATGTTTTTACAATTAGGGGGTGGAGCAGTGTCTTGGAAATCATCCAAACAAACGTGTATCGTCCGTTCTACAATGGAATCTGAAGTCATAGCTTTAGATAACGCTGGTGAAAAAGTTGAATGGCTCTAGAATTTCTTGGAAGATATTCCATTTTGTCCCAGACCTTTGGCATCTATTTATATACATTGTGATAGTCAAGCGGTAATAGGCAGGGCTGGGAGCGTTGTGTATAACGAAAAATTTCGTCATATACGACGGTGACATAATACCGTTAGACAACTACTCTCTAGTGGTGCTATCACAATTGACTATGTAAAGTCAAGAGATAACGTGCCAGATCCACTTACAAAAGGCCTATCTAGAGAGGCAGTTGAAAGATCATCAAAGAGAATGGGGTTAAGGCCTAAGACAAGTCATCATGGCGGTAACTCTACCTAGCATACTGGAGATCCTAAGAGTTAGGTTCAAAGAGATCAAACAAAGTTATGAATGACGGTTCAATATTGTCAAATAACTCAACCCATTCTCGTGATGAAGACAATGTTCAAAATCGAGGTAATGCATTAAGGCTTTTTGACGAGTCAATAAAGCTTAAAGCTTTTTAATGATTTGTTAAGTCTTGCAGGATATGACCAGATAGTGTGTCTATAGGATTGCACGTTCAGGAATCACCTATGTGAGTGTGAAGTGTAAGCTACCTCAAGGGGAATGAAAGTAAAGGCCCATTCTCTAAGCACTCATGAAACCATGCGGTGTTCATGGTTGAAACGAACACAACCGTGAGAACCATAGATGGTTAAGGATTGATTGTGTGACTTATGTTGTTTAGGTATACAACAAAGCTCGACGGTTCACAGATATCAAATCTATCGATTGATCGAGTATATCCGATATAAGTTCACTACGGAAAGTTCAAAGGGAAACCTACTTATCCAGATGCAATTAATTCTTGCATGTAAAACACACACGCATCCGTGCATTCCTTTATTTTATAGTCATTCATCATTCATGTGGGGGATTGTTGGGCTTTAAGCTTAGTGTAGCTTAATTTTAAGCTTGGTGCAGCTTAAAGAGGGTGAATGGGAAATGAAGGAAAAATAAAATATTTGAGTTTCCCTCATTGGCAAAGGGACATTGTCCCATATTGGAGGAAGAAAAGACTTTTGATGGGTATATATACAATTGCTCTTCTTCTAACTCTTAAAGAGTTAAGAAGAAGGCAAGCCTCGCGCCGTCGCTCTCGCTCGGCTCGACTTCGGCTTCGAATTCGGATTCGGATTTGGTCAATGATTGATTGATTAATCTTTTGGACAAATTTCTTTCAAATTATTTAATTAATTGATCTAATTAATTAACGAAAATTCAATCCGGAATAACCCATGATCCGTGACCCGCTCCGCTCATGTCCGTTTTTCTTTCCCGGATTATTTTAAATTCGTTTTCAATTTTCACGCAATATTCCCACCTGTTCCAATAGCTATGGCTGTTCTGAAAGGTAGCAAACCTTTTCAGAAAACAGTGCCAAATGGGCTATAAATATGCCTTGAATCCCAGAATTTTTACTTAATTTTCTGATTATCTTCTTCTTCTTCTTCTGCACAATATTTTCCAGTGTGTTTTACGACCATTGAGTGGGTCGCCGTTCACCGGAGTTTTTGGTACCAATACGCTGGCGAGTTTAATCGTTCTATCCTGGGAGGATAATATTCCATCACCTCGGGTACTTAAGGAGAATAATTTTCTTAAGGACACACTGTGCATTAAGTGGGCTCGATTTGTTCCTATACTATTTTTCATAATTTATTTCGTTAAACTGGTTCTACTATCTTTCTGTTTATGATTTATTTTAGAAAGTTTAATTTTATTGATTTTATAGCAATACAAATTTAATAACAGTTTTGACTCTTATATTGAGTCATCTATTGAGACCCTAATCATTTGGTGTGTCTTTCAAATTTTCACTAGTTTATGTTATGTGCACTAGTAGTAAAAATCTTCTTATATTATAAAATCATAAAATTTGACCTATAACAATTGATAGTCCTGCATACTAAACCTGACATTTTACATGATAAATAAATCAATGATACGCTATAATCGGTAAAATTGCATCAATATGGTAAAAAAATTGCGCTATTAATGTAACACTAAAGTCACACTGCTTCTCCCCGACCTTAGCCACCCGTCCCCATTAATGTAACACTATATATAAGTGAACCATCATTTTCACATTTATTAGTCGCAAAATTATGCGTATATCTTGTATAGTATAACTTGTTAAGTCAAATCTTCTTCTCCCACAGTATTAGCATGTTTGGCGGCCTAAGCTTCCTAAATTTGCTTATTTTGAAACTCTAAAGTCTAAAGAAACCATTTTTTTTTAAAACAAAAGAAGACGACTTCCTAAAAATTTGGCTAAACATGCTATAGTGTATGAAATTGGATGCAGGAAAATTCAATAATCTAAGTTTTGTTATTTGTTTTGGTATGAACAACATATTTATTAATAGTTACTTGCAGTCATTGATCTTTATATTAAACTATTTGATGAATATTGTAGATAATTCTTACTCAAATTGTTCAGTTGAGTGCGGCAACTATTCTATGTTATTGTTAAAGTTTGACTTGGTCAACCACAGGACCAAGTGAGCTCAAACGTTTCAATCTTTTTTATTCGCCATATTGCTTTCTGCATAAAGAAATGGATGGAGGCCATAAGTTTATTAATCCCCTCCTAGACAATCGAAAAACAAAAATAAAAAGAGTTTAGGCCATGTTTTGCCCAACAACATATCTAATTAACTTTATACTATATGTATTGAGAGGGTAGAATTTTTTATCAGTTAGATTGACTTATAACAACGGATAATTTTTCATGTCAAGCATCATATATCATACTTTCTAACAGCAACAACAAAAATAAACTCAATGTAATCTCACAGGTAAGATCTGGGGAGAGTAGTGTGTATGCACATTTACCCTAAGATAGAGAGATTATTTTCGATAGACCATCGGCATATATATATATATATATATCATACTTTCTAAATAGAGTAATAGCCGGTTAAATTGCATTGATACTTTAATATTCTTTACATTGTAAGTGCATATAACTTTAATTCGTAAAAATAGTACGGGCTGACCAGTTTTCGGATTGGTAATTAAAAAATAGTCAGTGTTTTCAAAGTCATTGAAAAATAGCAGCGTTTGCAAAGTCATTGAAAAATAGCCACTATTTTGCTGCAACACGGAAAGTTCCAGCATAATATACTGGAGATTGGTGCACCTGTGTATGAACTTTCAGCATATTATGCTGGAACTCCAGCACACGGGAAGTTCCAGCATAACTGGATATTGGAGCACCTGCGTATGAACTTCTAGCATATTATACTGGACCAATATATTATGCTGGAACTCCTGTATATTATGCTGGAAGTTCACATGTAAAAAATTCGAGATCCAGTATATTATGCTGGAATATTTTTCGGATATTGAATAGTGTATTCGTTGTAAATTTATCTTTATATAAGAAGTGACTAAATTTTGATAACTTTTGAAACCTTGACTATTTTTCAATTACCCCTTATAAATCTGACTATTTTTGAATTTCAATCCCTTTAATTCAGTTTAAGTACAACGGTCGGGTTATTATTGTTAATGAATTAGTTATGTACCGTAAGCATTAGCATCTATCAAAAAATCTAAACTAATCTCAAGGCGCAAACCAAGACCTAATGGCTGAAAATAGATTTTATTGTTTAGTTGGTGAACTAAACTTGCTAATCTACTAATTTATCAAATACCCTAACACCACCAACCTCACCAATGTCACTTCAGTTAGAGAAGTGCGTTAAACTGAATTCTTCCCACAAACTATAAGTCCTTTAAAGTCAAAAGCTTTAAAAAAAATTAAGAAAAAGAAGATTTCTTTTATTGATAATTCCATTTCAATTTGCTTTATTGTTGTGACTCTGCTTGCCTCTCTACGGGCATAAAATAAGTGTAATGTTTATATACACATTACCGGGGCCAGATTTAGGGGATGGAAGGAGTTCACTCGAACCTGCTTCATCGAAACAAGCATAGGTCATTAGTCAAGAGGGTTCAAAATTTTGTTACTCCCTCCGGTTCACAATAAGTGACCAATTAGCTTTTAGTACGCCATTAAGAAAATATTAAATTTTATACAAATATACCTATTATGACTAAACTATCCCTAATTAAACATTTAATGTGAGGAGTAAGAATTTTTTTTAGGGATATGTACATAGGGATTATTTTGTAAAAACAAATTGAATTCTTTCTTGATTACATAACTGGACACTTATTTTGGACCAAAATAAAAAAGAAAACTGATAACTTATTGTAAACCGGAGGGAGTAGGTTGCTGGTTCAATTCCCGATAGCCACAATTTATTTTAATTTTTTTCTTTTTTGAACAACCTTAGCAGAAATTCTGCCCCCGTCACGGCACAACTATCCTGCCCAAATCCCGCATGTGAAATATATTAGGTAGTGGATATTTTATTGTTAATGTTGTGCAATGCTATTTTGATGTATGAACCCAGAAAAATACTTGCATGATTTTCCAATGCCTTTTTTAAATAAGAATTTTTGTGATTATATATATGAAAAAAACTGAATAGAGTACATCATTTAATGCCATATGATAAGAAATGATCCATATAGTCGACCTCGATTTGAGTTTAAATTGAGTCGTAGTTGTTATAGTACTACATTTCATAGTATTTCATGTGTGAAATTACTCCGTCCGGTCCAAAATAAGTGATTTTCTGATTTTTTTTTGTGGTCCGAAATAAGTGATTTTTTCGGAATTCAAGAATGAATTTATTATTTTTTTCCTACATTACCCTTGGAGTAAATAGTGTTGGAATATGTATTAGGAGTATTTAAGTGGGATAGTAAAGGTTAATATGGTCAATTTCATTGCTAATTAATGCTAAAATGTGAATTTCTTAATATGCGTGAAAACAGACAAAAAATCACTTATTTTGGACCGGAAAAAATATTAAATAAAAAATATTCAAGAGAAAGTGATTGGTTCGATATCCCTTTGACTGATCAACCACTTAGGGCAATTACACACTTTTAGTGGCATGACATCCTCAGCTAATACAAGTTCCTAGTTGAATTTGGTTGTCCAATATTCAAGGTGGGACACCAAACTTGATGAAAACTGCTGCTATCACTGTAGTATATATCCATATGAAAGCTACAATTACATGATGAAAGCTGATGACAAATTAAAAACTATGTTTTTGGATTTGGTTATTGTTTGTACAATAAATCTAATGGGTAATAAACAAATTGAATATTAGTAAAAAAATAGTATTAGTACTTATTTGAAGATTAGTTGAAAGTGTGATGCAATCTTTCTTTACACATCCAATATGGTGCATTAGATGAAATTTGTAATCTATACTATGGTGATGACTAATTAACTCGACAAAATCAATTTAATGTTGCATGCGTTATAGTGTAGTCGATGAAAAAAATTTAAAACTTATATGGTTTGCGAAGTTCTTTTTCTAAAATATATGTGGTGTTTGATTAGTTTGCGCGCATTTCGGTTAATGTCAGGGGTACTTGTTACTAGGGTTGTGAACGGATCAGATCAAATTTAGTAGGGTTGTGAACGGATCAGATCAGATTTAGTACATTTCGGATTCAGATTTTGGATTTTAGAAAACGCAATACGAATCCGATCGAATTATATCGGATCGGATCGGATTTCAGATCGTATTATTATGCCTCAAAGTTGCAAACTAATATGTATATTTTCTTTATAAAAGAGGCAATACATTAAGAAAAATTCATGTTTATGCAATTATGAGAGTACTATGGTGCCAATATAGCTAAATCTAGTAATTGTAAAGGTAGTAAAAACTTGGAGGAAGATGTAAAGGAAGTACTGACTATCCGAAATTAAAGTGTAGTATTTATACATTGCCTAATAATTTCGGATTTCGGATCGGATTAAATATACCAATCTGAATCCGATCTGAAATCCGAAATTTTAATAACACAATCCGAAATCCGATCCAATCCGAAATTTAAAATCCAAAATTGATCCGAATGAACAACCCTACTTGCTACCTCCCATGCACCGGATATATTGTCCATCAAAGCTTGGACATATGTGAAAACATTACCTAATATTTTTGCTTCCTCTAGATTTTGACCAAAATCTTAGTTTTCCTTTTTCTTTTTGATATAAAATAACAAGCAAAAAGATTTTCAACAAGCGGAACAAAATTTTAAACTGTGAATTAATTTACAACATTATCGTCTGTACGAAGAACATGTTTGAACACAAATTTGTATTGAGTTTGACTTTTATGAAGTTATGTTTTCAAAAATAGACAGACAAACTTTCGTTACGTGTGAAGGTGTTGGATTCTTGACAACTTGAACTTCTCACGTATTATAAGATTCTTGAAATAAGCAAGGATATTTTTCTTCTTTATTGGGAAAATTTAAATATTAATAATAAATTAAGAAATAAAGTCATTTGAGAAACAAGCTTGTAGATTCAGTTTCAATTAAATTAGAAAAAAGAAGCATCAAGATAGAGAAAGGTGCTGAGAAGTAGAGCCTGAATGCTAAACGAGGCAGGGCAAGACGAGATGGTAGAAATGACACCAGCTAACTACTCTAAGGGGCTGTAATTTAGAAATTAGTCAGTGCGTCATAAATTTTAGTTTTTCAAGACAAAAATATCCTGGAGTTAAAATTTAATTTAAAATTTCAGAATAAAATAAATACTGGCGAATCTCTAAATATTATCCTTGGGAATGATTATCTGTGCGCTTGCCCCAACGAGATGAGACGGGGCATAGTTAGGGGTTTTCTTTGTTTAAATGTTATTTTTGCCTTTAAAAGTAGCTATTTATAAAGGGAAACTTACACAAATGTCCCAAATAAGTATCAAGTTACCAACCTCTAGCCATTAGTCATAGACTTATCAAAACTAGCCAAATACATATAAAAATTGAAAAACTAAATAAATAAGGTTATTTTTCTCAAAGAATCACATGCAAAAATCACCTTCCATATTTTGAAGCGTGGTTAGCAACATTAGATGAAAGACGGAAAGGAAATTGCATGGATGAGGTAGCAAATAAGGTGATAAAATATATATATAAAAATACAATATTCCCAAAATCTAAGCAAAAAAAGAACTTTTTCAATGGGTATAGTTGAAATCTATTGAAAACATATAGATAAGTCAATATACAAAATTTGAGGAAGATTGGAGGTGATTTGGACGGGTTTTGTATCAAAATTCGTAATTAAATCGAGTTCAAAAAATTCTTCTACGACACATGTATCACGCATGTATCACACACACACAGGTATACATGGATATACATGTGATACACAATTGATACTAATATGATACATATTTGATACACAAATGATACATAGTGCGATACACATATAATTATTTTTTTCTTCATGTTTAGTTGTTACTTCGAATTTTCAATTCAAACCATCTTAAAACTTTACCAAATCATCCCAAAACTGAGATTCAAGCTCCTTAAGATGTACCCAATCTATTCTAATAACACTCACTCAAAATAAAGCAAAACTTTGACATTTTTTTTTGCTACAAATAGCTAATTGGCTAATATTGGTAATATTTGGCTAATATTGGTAATATTTTATGAATTGACCAATTTTTGTAATGAGCTACTTATAAATGAATATAGTTGATAGTTTCCCATTTATAAATGGTATTCTAAACGGTTGCTAAATACTAACACAAGCGGTCCATAAATCCTTCGGGGCCACTTTTTAACATGGTATTTACTTTGTATTAAGTGTTTTTAATGTTGAGCAAAAATAGCCACTACTCTATTAAAATTAATATGAAAAAACTTTTTTACCCTTTCTCCATGAGTGCAGTGTAAATACTAAGGACACCACGTCCTTAATATTTACACTGCACACATGAAGTTAAGGACGCCATGTCCTTAACATTTACACTGCTCATATGAAGTTAAGGACATGATATCCTGAAGTTTAACAACGGAAGTTGCAAATACATGATACTTTGTCCTTAATATTTACACAACATTCATGAAGTTAAGGATACAATGCCCTTAATATGTACCAACACTCATAAAGTTAAGGGCACTATGTCCTTACCATTTAGATTGCACACATGAAGTTAAGGACACCATGTCCTTAATATTTACACTGTACATATGAAGTTAAAGACATGAGGTCCTAAAGTTTAACAACAAAAGGTGGAAATACAAGTTAAGGACGCCATGTCCTTAACATTTACACTATACATATGAAGTTAAGTCGTTAAGGACATGATGACCTAAAGTTTAATAACGGAAAGTGCAAATACAGGACAGTTTGTCCTTAATATTTACACACCATTCATGAAGTTAAGGACACCATGTCCTTAATATTTACATAGCACCCATGTCTAACATAGGGGTATTTTCGTCCGTACGGGTAAAAGATTATTAAGCACTAGCTAAAAAGTAAATATATTTTAAACAATGGCTATATAGTAAAGACATCTCTAAATAGTGGCTAACCGCGCAGTTCTCCCTACAATTTAGTGATCTATGGGCCCGAGAGGACTTTAGCAGATCTCAATTGAGATTGGCATTTGGCATGGCACGACAATTAGGTCCAATAATTGTCATAAGAAAGCCAACGTTTTAGGATTTGGCATATGATAGCCTAAAGTTATTATCTCTCTTCTAATGATTCAACCACCATCTTAAAAATAAGTCTCATCAATATTATTTTTCTTAAAAATAGCAAAAATATATTTAAAATCCTCTCTATCTCCTCTCATAGCAACCATCATCCTAGAAATTAGGTTCCATTTCCTTTGGTTGTATCCGAAAAAACTCTCAAATACTTTTAATTGTTTTTCTAGTTTTTTTTAATCTATGTATCCAAATATATGTAACAAAATATTAATATATTATTTCTATATTACAATGTATAACATAATAATAATGTGTATACAAAAATAGCGTACTAACATTTTATTTTCCTTCTTTGTATAACACATTTCAGATTGAAAACTTAAGTTCAAGACGACTCCACATATGTATCGCCTATTGTATCTCGCGTATATTTTTATGTACATCCGTGATATCTCATGTATATCATATGTATATGATATATCCATGAAAATCTGTGTTATATATATGATATACAATGTGATACACGGGGGTGTCCATAAATTAATTGTATTGTATACACGATATACAAAGTGATAACACAGACGTCCTTAAAATCCTATATGTGATATACACTAATTTACACGATGTACATGAAATATACACATGTTACAGTTGGATTTTTAGGTCTAATTTTTTTTACCTGAAACCAGTCTGATTTTGGGGCCAATTGTTTGAGAGAGAATATATAAGAGAGTAGTTTTTTTAAGATTTGTATATAATGCCAATTGTTTGGGGGCTATCTTTGCCAAACCTAATATAAGGCTAAAACATTACCAATTCCTATCATCTCTTGTCACCCGGTGTTTTCTCCCAAATAAGTCCAAGGGAATATATAGAGGGATTTGCATCTATACCCCCTTTTTAGGTCACATTTTTACTTATACCCGCTTTGCAAAAAAACTTGCAAGCGTACTCACTTTTCGCGTAAACTTCAGGCATACGGACCTGCAGTAGCAAAGGCAATCACGCAAACTTCAGCATTCTAGTAGACGGGCCTGAAGTTATTTGTAATTGCTGAACTTAAGCATTCTACTAGTTGAAGTTTTGTTCTCTATTTGCTGAACTTCAGCATGTTTTAGCTTTCGCGTAAACTTAGTGTTGGTTGAAGTTTTTGTTTGTAATTGCTGAACTTAAGCATTCAACTAGCTGAAGTTTTGTTCTCTATTTGCTGAACTTCAGCATGTTTTAGCTGAAGTTTTGTTCTATATTTGCTGAACTTCAGCATGTTTTAGCTTAAGCTTTGTTATGTTTGTGACGAACTTCAGGGCTGAAGTTTGTTTTAATTTGTATTTCAAATCCTTCTGATATAGCAAAGGATTAACCCTAATTCAAAGAACGCAGCATGAAGATATGACAAATGATGCGTTAACAATTACAGTACACCCTCCAGATCGGGCTAGAGGATCAATTCCTTGATTCTTATCTGGTATGTGCTTTACGTGTTCATTTGAGTACATGTTCACTCATTCGTTTTACTTTAACACATGAACAATTATACTTATTTCAGTCACCTGGTCTTATTCAAAAGAAGAAAAACAACAAGTTATCTGCTATATTCTTGAATGTCACGAGGCTGCTTCCGAGGTGTTTTCCTGCTGTAGTCTCACAGATTATAGACAAAAACATAGCTGCTTATCTGTGGCAAGGGCTGGTAGTCTCAGTAACACAACGGAAAACAGTGAAAGGAGGAAGAAATGAGCCCACAGGTAGCAGGAAGAAGGAGGCGTCTGAAGTTATAAAAATTAGGGTATAAGTTAAATAATTTTAAAAATATGAGTATAGATTAAATAGCGCGACCAAATAGGACGCCCGTGCAATTTTTCGAATATATATGCATCAGTCCAATTTATCTTTTATGGGCTGAAGTTTCAATCCAATCAAATCAAAGCTCATTCATCGGGCAACTTTTCTAGAGTAAATCACAAATCTGATCCACAAACTTTTTGCCAAAATCTGATCAAGAATTAAACCAAATAGCCGGTCGCCCTAGCACTTAAACTAAATATAGCCGGTGAATATATAATATATGTATAATTTATGTATTGTATATGTATAATTGTGTATAATTAATGCATAATTTATGTATATGACTAGAAAAAATAGATAATTAATATGACCGACTATATATGTAAAACCCCTAAAACTATACTAGGCACTTAATATAGATTAAAAAAAATTAAAAACTGCACTTGCCCCATCTGCATAAACTTGTCCTACCCCCGCTTAAGTTTTTTTTTAATACTTATTTATCTTTTGGCAGAGATAAGTAACAAGCAAAAACATTTAGTACAAGTGGAACAAAATTTTAAACTTTGATTAATTTACAACATTAGGGGACAATAACATGTTTGAACAGACGATTAAACACAGACTTTTATGAAGTAATGTTTTCAAAAATAGACAGAAAAGCTTTCGTTATGTGTGAAGAAGTTGGGTTCTTGGCAACTTGACTCACTTTTTATAAGATTATTGAAATAAGCAAGGATATTTTTCTTCTTCATTTGGAAAATTTAAATTTAAATAATAACAAATTAAAAGTAAAGTTATTCGAGAAAAAGGTTGAAACGAGCTTTGTACATTCAATAAGACTTTTCCAATAAAATTGGGAGAAATTCAAAAATAGCTAGATTTACAAGTGGTCATTAAATATTAGCTACACTTTCAAAAGTAATCGAAATTTAGCCACTTTTCATGTAAAGATAAATTTGAACAAAAACACTGTTTAAAATCCGGAAAATACTCCAGTATATTATACTGGAATTCCAGCATAAGTATACTGGAACTCCAGCATAATATACTGGAGTTCCAGCAAAGTATACCAGTCCAGTATAATATGCTAGACGTTCATACGCAGGTGATGAAATCTCCAGTATATTATGCTGGAACTTTCCGCGTGTTGGAGTTCCAGCATAATATGATGGAAGTTCATACACAGGTGCACCGAACTCCAGTATATTATGCTGGACCGGTCTCTGTTGCAGCAAAATAGTGGCTATTCTTCAATGACTTGATAAACGCTGGTTATTTTTGAATGACCAGTCCGAAAACTAACTAGCCCGTGCTATTTTTACAATAAAATTAGGAAAAAAGCATCAAGATCTCAACACTGGCCCAAAGAAGCCCACGGGAATATATGGATCAGTCCAATTAATATTTATGGGCCGAAGTTTCAATCCAATCAAATCAATTAATATTTAGTCTGAAGTTTTCGCAAATGAACTAAATAACTTCCATGTTTAAATTAAGCATGTTTAACGGGCTGGGTTGACCCATTTTCGGACCTGCTCAGACCGATTGTAACCCTGACTGGTAGTTAGGGGGCTAGTTGGGCTGGGTTAGGGGGGTTGGTCCGTTTAAAAAAAAAATCGGGTTAACCGGACCGGTCAAACCCGGTCAACGAGAAATACTATTGAACCGATTAACCGGCCCGGTGCGGACCGGTTCAACGGCTATAAATCTGAATTTTTTTGATTTTTTTTAAAGTGATATGACCGTCGGCAACGGTCAGCTTCAATTTGACCGTTGCCCAGCGGGTGGATTGCAAAAATAGCCCCTTTTTGGGCAATTTTTTTTAAAAATAACACTTTTAGTAATGACTAATTTAACCCTTTGAAAAAATATTAACACATGGTAACCCATCTGAATTTAACACTCCAGAAGATGGCCAAGATGTTCATATTGATTATGAAAAACTTACCAAGGCAATGCAAAACCTTTGAATTTACTCTTTTTTCGTTAATTTACTTGCTGTTTAATTTAAACTTCAATTTGTTAATTTGAAATCAAAAAACACTTGCAAATTATAAGTGCAATTTTTTTTCCATCTTCATTATATTCTATTATCTTAAATTCTTAATGAAATATTAAAATTTCCAAATATAAAGATTTTAAAGCATTTGCATCCTTTTATTCAAACATTCTTTTTATAAGATTGTTTTTTGTTTTATATTTTTACTTTATATTAATACAGATTACGATAGTTATACAAAATACAAAAAAAAAAAAAAAAAACTAACCCGGCCCGGCCTGGCCCTTTGGACCCGTAATCCTTCCGATTCATTTCTTACCCAGATGGACCTGGACCCGTTAAGTCCGATTTGAAAAAATCGATAACCGGCCCGGATTGGAAACCGACAGGTCACCTTTTTTCTTAACACTGCCCGGCCCAGACCACACGTTAAACACCTATAGTTTAAACTGAAGTTTTTGCAAATGAACTAAATAACTTCAGCACTCATGACAAAACTGTAGACTGCAGAATAAATAACTTCCGCACGCATTAGCATGAAGTTTTAGCTTCAACTTGAAACAACTTCATGCTACATTAGCATGAAGTTTTTAGGTTCAAGGTAAAACAACTTCATGCAAGTGCGATTTTGAAGAAGAATCTGGACAAGTTATTGATTTTTTGTTAAAGTTGCTGAGATGAGAGGATGAGATCCTTTTTCATGAATGAGGTTGCAGATCACGCGATTTATCAGGAGTGTTATCATATTATTACAAATTTTTATAAACTGGCTGCCAAATCAATAATTATAAAAAGTAGGACACTTGTTAAATGGTGGCACAAATATAAGATACATCCCCCGACTTTTTTTTGCCTAAATCTAGTTAGGTCCTCAATATTTAAACCAATGGAGAAAGTGACATAAATGGTCCCTTATGTTTGAGGTAAATTAAACATAGTCACTTTGAATATATCTTAGAGCACTTATGGTTATTTAGTTTGATAAAAGTATGTTCTTTTGGTCTAGTCATCTATTTAATAATATCTGACTTTTAGATTTAACAAATATAGGGGTGTCACGATCCAAATTTTCAACCTTAGAGATTGTGATGACGCCTAACACCACACTTGCTAGGCAAGCCAATGTTAGAGTTCGCTTAACTGTTTCCTTTGATTAACCATCTAAACATCATAAAATAATTTTTAAAATAAACGTACTCTAATGCCTTTCAATGCATAATTTCGAATATAAAGAAATAAACAATTTAAATTAAACTGAGCCACGAACTAATTATATAAATAACTCTAAAATCACCTCAGGGTCTGGTGTAAAAATTCACGAACTACTAAAGAATACTACAAATACTAGGCTGAAAGAAATAATGTAACTGTTCTGAATATAATAAAACAGTATTTATAAAAATAGGAGAAGACTCTCGGGATCTGCGAACGCCGACAGATATACCTCGTGTCTCCGAAAAAGTGGACAGTTGCTACAAAAAATCTCTAACTCTGGCTGGTACCTGGATCTGCACAAAAGAGTGCAGAGTGTAGTATCAGTATAACCGGCCCCATGTATTGAGTAAGTGCCGAGCCTAACCTCGACGAAGTAGTGACGAGGCTACGTCGGTGCATTAACAATATAACCTGTGACAATAATATATGTAGCAAGAAGGAAATCTAAAACAAATAAATAATAACATCAACAACAATTAAAATAACTCAGTCACCTTTTTCAGGTCTCAGCTATAACCAATTCTCACGAAATTTCTAAATTTTCAAACTTTAACTTTAAACAAAAGTAGTGCAAAAAATGTGAAAAATAGTGAAATAAAATGGTAAGTTTTCAAATCTTTGTTTTCTTTGAAAAATCAGAAAGACATAAGTGTCCTCCCTTATTGCTCCTTGTTGCGGCGTGCAACCCGCTCCCAGCTGTCCACCCTTATTGCTCCTCCCTAAATATATATCACCCTTATTGCTCCTGTTGCGGCGTGCAACCCGATCCCACCTGTCCACCCTTATCACTCCTTGTTGCGGCGTGCAATCCGCTCCCACCATACATATCATATCAGTTTATTTATAAATTTTCACAATTCAGGCCAAGCCTTTCACAATAATTTTTTCTCAACATTTATAAACAAGAAACTGTATTTTCTCATAAACTTCATCAATATCATCTCAACCATGAAACCAACAGGAACATAAATATGTATCTCGTAAAACAATGTCAAACTGCTCACCTTTATGTACCACAAGGAAACCAAGAAAAACAACCAATACTCTTCCAAAATAATTACAACAATACTTAACAACAAAGTAACAAATCCAAGTAGTCATAGAAACAATAATGAGCATAGAACAATTAAGACATGAATCAATAAATTGGAAACGGGGAAGGGATCATGTTTAACAGACAATTTGGTGGTGCATAGATACTCGTCACCTCACCTATACACCACACTCATGCGATTTCACATAGCAATTAAGTTGGGGATTCCTATTCCCTCAAGTCAAAGTTAAACCAAGCACTTACCTCAATTTCGCAGGCCACTCACTGTTCAATTATAGCTTTTCCTTTTGAATCTTGTTCTAACTTGCTCGAATCTAATCATAATTATCTCAATATCATTAATTAAGGCTAAAGGAACTAACTTTATTGAAATTATAATTTTTCTTAAGTTTTTTTAAAAAAAAGTAAAAACCCGACCCCGGGCCTGCTTGGTCCAAACTCGGGGTTCGGACCAAATTACGTTTACCCATTCACCCATGAACCCGAATATACAATTAGTTTCGAAATCCGACCTCAATTCGAGGTAAAAATTTGATTTTTAAAAAATTCATAATTCTACCCAAACCCTCAATTTTTACCATGAAATTTCTTAGTTTTTGATTTAAAAATGATGAAAAACAATGAGTAACTAAAAGAGTAAAGTTTAGAATTGATTACCAATGACTTAGGGATGATATTTGGTGAAGAAATTCGTTCCTAGGGTTGTGGGGTTCAAAAGTATGAAGAAGAAAGGGTTCTGCCCGTTTTTAAAATGTATTTATATAGCTGAGCGGGTGACCTTCGCATTCGCAGCACACAGGCCGCGTTCGCGTAGGGTCCAGGCCTCATGGCCTATGCGTTCGCTGAGCTTTGGGTCCTCAGGCCTTCGCATTCACGGGGGATTCTATGCGTTCGCATAGCACAAACGCAACCCCATTCCCCCAGGTCCAATACACTGTGCGTTCGCGGGGCCCAGACCGTGTTCGCGCTGAACAAAATGACCCCTCCCTCAGATTGCGCTATGCGTTCGCGAGAGGTGGGGTGCGAACGCACTGCACACACGAGCTGTGCACCAACAACAACAAAGACAACAGAAAGTTTTAAGTGTAAAAAGATCCCGTAGCCTATCCGAAACTCACCCGAGACCTCGAGGCTCTAAACAAAGCATGCACGCAAGTCTAAAAATATCATACGGACTTGCTCGTGCGATCAAATCATGAAAATAACATGTAAAACTATGAATTAAACCTCGAAACTCATCATTTTCCTCAAGAACACTTAAAGTTCATAACTTCTCAACCGGATGTCCGAATCACGTCAAATAAACTCCGTTTTCACCAAATTTCACAGTTAACCTTTAAATACTATAAAAAATCTGTACCGGGCTCCGGAACCAATACGGGCCCGATACCAATGGTTTCAAACATTAATTCTTTTCTTTATTTCATAAACATTTCAGCAAAATAATTTCTTTCAAAAATTGATTTCTAAGGCTTGGGACCTCGGAATTCATTTTCGGGCATACACCCGAGTCTTATATTTTACTGCATACCTCCCAGGATCGTCGGAACACATTCGGGTCTGTTTACCCAAAATATTGACTAAAGTCAACTATAATTAAATTTTAACTCTAGAAATTACTATTTCGCATATTTTTCACATAAAAGCTTTCCGGTTTCACGCCTGGACTGCGCACGCAAATCAAGGTATTTAAAATTAATCTTTTTAGGGCTATTAAGCCTAGAACGGAGTCTATATTCATAAAAGGACTCCTTGGGTCATCACAATCTCCACCTCTAAAACAAACGTTCGTCCTCGAACGGACATAGAAAATTACCTGAATTGGCAAACAAGTGTGGATATCTACTCTGCATGTCCGACTCAGACTCCCAAGTAGCCGCCTCAACGGGCTGGCCTCTCAACTACACTCGAAATGAAGGATAACTCTTTGACCTCAACTGACGAACCTCTCGGTCTAAAATGGATACCGACTCCTCCTTATAAGTCAAGTCCTTGTCCAATTGGACAGAGCTGAAATCTAACACGTGGGACGGGTCACCATGATATTTCCGGAGCATAGACATGTGGAATACCGGATGAACTGAGGATAACCATGGAGGCAACGCAAGTCTATAAGCTACCTCCCCCACTCTATCAAGAATCTCAAACGGCCCGATATACCTAGTGCTCAACTTACCCTTCTTCCAAATCTCATAACACCCTTCATGGGTGACACACGAAGCAATACTCTCTCTCCAACCATGAATGCCACATCACGAACCTTACGATCGGCATAACTCTTTTGCCTAGACTGAGCTGCACGAAGTCTCTACTGAATAATCTTGACCTTATCTAAGGCCTCCTGAACTAAGTCTATGCCTAACACAACCGATCCTCTCCCGGCTCAAACCATCCAACTGGAAATCTGCACCGTCTACCATATAATGCCTTATAAGGAGCCATCGATTGATAGCTATTATTATAAGCAAACTCTGCTAACGGAAAGAACTGATCCCACGAACCTCCAAAGTCAATCACATAAGCGCGGAGCATATCCTCCAATATCTGAATGGTACGCTCGGACTGCCCGTCAATCTGAGGGTGAAATGTTGTACTCAACTCTACTCGGGTACCCAACTCACGCTGAACTGCCCTCCAAAAGTGCAAAGTAAACTGCGTACCCCGATCAGAAATGATAGACACGGGCACACCATGAAGGCGAACAATCTCCCGAATATATAACTCAGCCAACCGCTCCGAAGTATAAGTACTTGCCACAGGAATGAAATGTGCTGATTTAGTCAGCCTATCCACAATAATCCAAACTACGTCAAATTTCCTCTGAGTCCGTGGGAGCCCAACAATGAAGTCCATAGTGATATGCTCCCACTTCCACTCAGGAATCTCTATCTGCTGTAGCAAATCACTAGGTATCTGATGCTCATATTTTACCTGCTGACAATTCAAACAACGAGCCACATACGCAACAATGTCCTTTTTCATCCTTCTCCACCAATAATGCTGCATTAAATCTTGGTACATTTTGGCTTCCCCTGGGTGAATCGAATACTTAGAACTGTGAGCCTCCTCAAGGATCAACTCACGAAGGCCATCAACATTAGGCACACATATACGACCCTGCATCCTCAAGATACCATCATCTCCAACTGTAATCTGCTTGGCACCACCACACCGAACTGTGTCCCTAAGAACCATCAAATGTGGGTCATCATCCTGCCGCTCCCGCATACGCTCAATTAGAGAAGACCGAGCGATTGTACAAGCTAGAACACTGCTGGGCAAAATATCCAACCTTACGAACTGATTATCCAACGTCTGAATGTCTGAAGCTAACGGTCTCTCACCAACTGGAATAAAGGAAGGCTGCCAATACTCACCGCCTTCCTACTCAATGCATCGGCCACCACGTTGGCCTTCCTTGGATGATATAATATGGTGACATCATAATCCTTCAGTAACTCTAACCATCTCCGCTGCCTCAAATTTGGATCCTTTTACTTGAATAAGTACTGGAGACTGTGATGGTCAGTAAAAACCTCACACGGCACGCCATAAAGATAGTGCCTCCAAATTTTCAATGCATGGACAATGGCTGCCAACTCTAAGTCATGAACAAGATAATTCTTCTCATGGACTTTCAGCTGCCGAGATGCATACACAATCACCCTGCCATCCTGCATCAATACTGCCCCAAGTCCAACTCGAGAAGCGTCACAATACACCGTGAAAGAACCCGAACCTAATGGTAGAACCAACACCGGTGCTGAAGTCAAGGCTGTCTTGGGCTTTTGAAAGCTCGCCTCGCACTCATTTGACCACTTAAACGGGGAACCTTTCTGAGTCAACTTAGTCATTGGGGCTGCTATGGATGAAAACCCCTCCACAAAACGACGGTAGCAACCCGCCAAACCCAAGAAGCTCCTGATTTTCGTGGCTGTAGTGGGTCTAGGCCAGTTCTTGACTGCCTCAATTATCTTAGGATCAACCTGAATACCCTCCACTGATACAATATGTCCCGAGAAGGCTACTGAATCTAACCAGAACTCACATTTAGAAAACTTGGCATACAATTGATTATCTCTCAAAGTCTGGAGTGCTATGCGCAGGTGCTGCTCATGCTCTTCCTGACTACAGGAGTATATAAGAATGTCATCAATGAACACGATCACGAAAGAGTCCAGATGGGGCTTGAAAACCTGATTCATCAAATCCATAAAGGCTGCTGGAGAATTAGTCAGCCCAAAAGACATAACCAAAAATTCATAGTGCCCATACCTCGTCCGAAAGGCTATCTTAGGAACATCGGACGCCCTAATCTTCAACTGATGGTAGCCTGATCTCAAATCAATCTTCGAAAACACCCTGGCACCCTGAAGCTGATAAAATAAATCGGCAATTCTCGGCAATGGATATTTATTCTTGATAGTAGCTTTATTCAACTGCCGGTAATCTATACACATCCTCATCGACCCATCTTTCTTTTTTACAAACAAAACCGGTGCACCCCAAGGAGAGACACTAGGTCTAATAAAACCCTTATCCATCAAGTCTTGCAACTGTTCTTACAACTCTTTCAATTCTGGTGGAGCCATCCGATATGGGGGAATGGAAATGAGCTGAGTGCCCGGAGCCACATCAATACAAAAATCAATATCCCTGTCGGGTGGCATTCCCGACAGGTCTGCAGGAAATACCTCGGGAAACTCACGAACAATAGGAACTGAATCTATAGAAGAAACCTCGGCATCAGAGTCACGAATATGAGCCAAATAAGCCAAACACCCCTTCTCAACCATGCGACGAGCCTTGTCATAAGAAATCACTCGGCTGGGAGAATGACCAGGAGTCCCTTTCCATTCTAATCGAGGCAACCCCGGCAAAGCTAAATTAACTGTCTTGGCGTGACATTCCAAGATGGCATAATAAGGTGACAACCAATCCATGCCCAATATAACATCAAAATCGACCATGTCTAGAAGCAAAATATCTACACTAGTTTCAAGACCCTCAATGACTACAACGCACGAACGATACACACGATCTACCACAATAGCATCCCCCACCAGTGTAGACACATAAACAGGAACACTCAAGGAATCACGGGGCGCAATCAAATACGAGGAAAAATAGGATGACACATACGAATAAGTACACCCCGGATCAAACAAAACTGAAGCATCTCTATCACAAACTAAGATGATACCTGTAATAATAGTATCAAAGGACTCCACCCCTGGCTGGAAATGCATATAATCGGGGCTGGCCCCCGCCACCCTGAACCACATCTTTGGGAGGACCTCCACCTCTAGCGGGCTGGCCTCCACCCCTAGCTACCTGAACTCCACCTCTAATGTTTTGGCCTCTACCTCTAGCTACCTGACCCCTACCCCTAGCTGGCTGGGTAGGTGGTGCTGGAATTGGTGCCGGAAGTATAGCACGAGATTTCTAATGCTGGGGCTGATTACCCAAAAGCTTCGGACAAGCTCTCTGAATATGTCCATACTCACCACACTCATAAAACCCATCCTGATACTGAGACTGACCCTGACGAGCCGACTGACCATGATAATAGCTCTGAAGAGGAGATGCTCTAATAGGAGTTGACTGATCAAAATAAGTCAAATGAGAGCCACGACCACCTGGGGCACCATGGGACGTCTGAAGTGCTGAATTAAATGGACTGGAAGGATGACCTCTGCCCTGGGTACCCCCACCCCTAGATGTGGCACCATTGAAGCCACCAGAATGGTGAGGTCTTTTGTCTGACCCCTGACCTCCCATCCCAAGAACCGACTCAAATCTCCTAGCCACATTAGTTGCATCCTGAAAAGAAATCCCGATCCCTGTCTCCTTGGCCATCTATAACCTGATGGGCTGAGAAGGCCCTCAATAAACCGTCTGGCCCTCTCTCTATCTGAGGGAAATAAAAGAATAGCATGTCTAGCCAACTCCACGAAGCGATTTTCATATTGGGTCACAGTCATGCTGTCCTGCTGAAGTCGCTCAAACTGACGACGCTTCTCCTCTCGAGTAGTAACAAGAAAAATCTTTTCCAGAAAGAGATGTGAAAATTGATCCCAGGTCAAAGCAGGCGACCCAACTAGTCTAGTCAACAAGAAATCCCTCCACCATTTCTTGGCGGAACCGGTAATCTGAAAGACAGCAAAATCGACCCCATTGGTCTCCAGAATACCCATATTACGTAGAACCTCATGACAACTATCCAGATATTCCTAAGGATCCTCTGAAATAGCACCACTAAAATGAACAGAGAAAAGCTTGATAAACCTGTCCAGTCTCCATAAAGCATCTGAGGACATAGATGCCCCCTCAACAAGCGGTGCTGCAATAACTGGCTGAATTAAACCAACTGGATTAACTGCTGGGGTCTGAACCTGAGGAGTAGTCTGAAGTGGAGTGTGGGTAGTAGGAGTCTGGACCCCTCCTCCAGCCTGAGATACGGCTGCTGGAACAGGGAATGTGCCAGTTTGGGCCACACTATCCATAAGGCCTACTAAATGGACCAAAGCATCCTAAAGAACCGTGGTAGCAATAAACCCCTCGAGGACCTGAGCTGGTCCCGCTGGAACGGTTTGAGCTGGAACCCCCTTATTAATATCGATCTGAGGTTCCACAGCTAGGGCTGCTGCATGAGCAATGGGCTGAGTCCTGCCCCTGCCTCGGCCCATGGCACGGCCTCTGCCCCTAGTAGGAGCTGCTGCTGCTGGAGGACCGGAATGCTGGTCAGTGGAAAATGAAGCACGTGTCCTCGCCATCTGCGAGAGAATATAAGAACTCAATCAGTATTTGAGATAACAAGAATCGCACGATAGAATAGAAATAAAAATGGAGTTGTTTCCTAACTCAATAGCCTCTGAGAGATAAGTATGGACGTCTCCGTACCGATCCTTCAGACTCTATTTAGCTTGTTCGTGAATTGTGAGACCTAAGCAACCTAGTGATCTGATACCAACTTGTCACGACCAAAATTCCAAACCTTAGGATCGTGATGGCGCCTAACACCACACTTGCTAGGCAAGCCAATGTGAGAGTTCGCTTAACTATTTCCGTTGATTAACCATCTAAACATCATAAATAATCTTTAAAATAAACATACTCTAATGCCTTTCAATGCATAATTCCGAATATAAAGAAATAAAAATTTTTAATTAAACCGAGCCACAAACTAATTATATAAATAACTCTAAAACCACCCCAGAGTCTGGTGTCATAATTCACGAACTATTAAAGAATACTACAAATACTGGGCTGAAAGAAATAGTGTAACTGTTCTGAATATAATAAAACAGTGTTTATAAAAATAGGAGAAGACTCTCGGGATCTGCGAATGCCGACATATATACCTCGTGTCTCCGGAAAAATGGATATCTGCTACTAAAAATCTCTAACACTGGCTGGTACTTGGATCTGCACAAAAGAGTGCAGAGTGTAGTATCAGTACAACCGACCCCATGTACTGAGTAAGTGCCGAGCCTAACCTCGACGAAGTAGTGACGAGGCTACGACGGGGCATTAACAATATAACCCGTGACAATAATATATGTAGCAAGAAGGAAATCTAAAACAAATAAATAATAACGACAACAACAATTAAAATAACTCAGTCACCTTTTCCAGATCTAAGCTATAACCAATTCTCACGAAATTTCCAAACTTTAAATTTAAACAAAAGTAGTGCCAAAAATGTGAAAAATAGTAAAATAAAATGGTAAGTCTTCAAATCTTTGTTTTATTTGAAAAATCAGTAAGACATAAGTGTCCTCCCTTATTGATCCTTGTTGCGGCGTGCAACTCGCTCCCACCTGTCCACCCTTATTGCTCCTCCCTAAACATAATCACCCTTATTGCTCCTGTTGCGGCGTGAAACCCGATCCCACTTGTCCACCCTTATCACTCCTTGGTGCTACGTACAACCCGCTCCCACCAGACATATCATATCAGTTTATTTATAAATTTTCACAATTCAGGCCAAGCTTTTCACAATACTTTTGTCTCAACATTTATAAACAAGAAACGGTATTTTCTCATAAACTTCATCAATATCATCTCAACCATGAAACCAATAGGAACATAAATATGTATCTCGTAAAACAATGTCAAACTGCTCAATATTTATGTACCACAAGGAAACCAAGAAAAACAACCAATACTCTTGTAAAATAATTACAACAATACTTAACAACAAAGTAACAAAGCCAAGTAGTCATAGAAACAATAATGAGCATAGAACAATTAAGACATGAATCAATTAAATTGGAAACGGGGAAGGGATCATGTTTAACATATAATTTGGTGGTGCATAGATACTCGTCACCTCACTTATACACCAAACTCATGCGATTTCACATAGCAATTAAGTTGGAGATTCCTATTCCCTCAAGTCAAAGTTAAACCAAGCACTTACCTCAATTTCGTAGGCCACTCATTGTTCAATTATAGCTTTTCCTTTTATATCTTGTTCTAACTTGATCTAATATAATCATAATTAACTCAATATCATTAATTAAGGCTAAAGGAACTAACTTTATTGAAAATTATAATTTTTCTTAAGTTTTCTCAAAAAAGTGAAAACCCGACCCCGGGTCTGCTTGGTCCAAACTCGGGGTTCGAACCAAATTACGTTTACCCATTCACCCACGAACCTGAATATACAATTATTGTCGAAATCCGACCTCAATTCTAGGTAAAAACTCAATTTTTACAAAATTCCCTAATTCTATCCAAACCCTCAATTTTTACCATGAAAATTCTTAGTTTTTAATTTAAAAGTGATGAAAAACAATGAGTAATTTAAAGGGTAAAGTTTAGAATTGATTACCAATGACTTGGGGATGATATTTGGTGAATAAATTCGTTCCTAGGGCTGTGGGGTTCGAAAATATGAAGAAGAAAGGGTTCTGCCCGTTTTTAAAATGTATTTATATAGTTGGGCGGGTGACCTTCGCGTACGCAACACACAGGCCGCGTTCGCGTAGGGTCCAGGCCTCATGGCCTATGCGTTCGCGTCCTTGGGTCTGCGTTCGCGGAGCTTTGGCTCCTCAGGTCTTCGCGTTCGCGGGGGATTGTCGCTCCTCCTTTTTCCTCGCGGAGATCGGGTTTATGACACTTTTGGTTAAGACAACTCTTTCCTTTTGGGAAAGGGGTTTGTTTTTTTGAGAGTCGCCACCTAACGATTTTTAAAGGTGCGTTAGGACACCAAAGGTGTTCATTTAC
This sequence comes from Nicotiana undulata, assembly GCA_005239495.1. Taxonomy (NCBI): domain Eukaryota; kingdom Viridiplantae; phylum Streptophyta; class Magnoliopsida; order Solanales; family Solanaceae; genus Nicotiana; species Nicotiana undulata. The sequence continues at coordinate 34,179 of ML277317.1, read as the reverse complement.
AACTACGTTGTTAACCAGAGATAGGGTAAGGGTTTGAAATTATCCTAAGGGGAAGGTGTTAGGCACCCCTCAGGATCCACAAGTGTGGTTTCCGGCCAAACAACTTTTGTTAATTTGTACGACTTTGGCAAACAAACAAGTAAGGGCTCAAATAAGAGGGGATTTAAGCCTAAGTACACATAGAGGTTTGAAAACAATTAATGAAAAGAAGTTTCGAAAAACGTTACAATCTAAGCATGTGAGAGTAAAGGATATCCTAGGTTTGTGGTAATATGGATCACATCAATGCAATACCTGGTATGACACTCCTCAAAGAGGGGATACACGTGGTATTAGCACACCGGCCATCATATCCTTATTCTACCCTTTCCCACCCCGTGAAAGTAATTAAAGCGCGTATTGGTCACCAACTCTATTGCATGCTGCTACCCGTCCCTTTCCTATCAGTCCTGGAGGATTTTAGGACTTCTATCCTATAAGGGAGGTGCTAGGCTGACCGTTAAGTTTTAAAGGTAAAATACTAGGGCGACATATAATAAACAAGTAGGACTGCATATAAAAGAGAGCATGGAAAACAGGAAAGGGCTCACATATACCTCCTCACACATTGCACATAAACAACATGTCTCATACACAAAAAATGAGGGCAATATTGTTAATTAAAACCCTAAAGCATGATGTCTAGGTGTTTTTCATAATGTATGCAGATATTCAGACTTATCTTATGACTCAGAAGGAATCCTAATCAGTTTGCCTACTGAGTTAGAACATGTTGAGTATTAGGCAGCATATACAAAGGAGTGGATTTCCAGTTTTTAACAGTTTGATCACCTAAGGCTTGCCTAGGTGTGAGACATTATACCAGTTTCAAAAGTGTGAAAAAGAAAACTGTTTGAGATTAGATCACCTAAATATGTTGTTCTAGGTGTTCAGAACATAGAATTATTACTAGTTATTTAGAAAAACCAAACGCAAGTTGTTTAGTACCATTTTTATGCATTAATAGTTAAACTAGGTGCACTTAAGCGAACATAAAAATCATGAAACATGATATCTAATGCACAAGTAGGAATTCAGAATGAGGCAGAATCCTAAACAGGCTTTCTATATGCACAAATATTACAACGTTAAATATGACTTTCAGAATATGCGAAGATGAGATGCTCATTAGGTTGTTTATCCTAAGACATGATTTCTAAGTGTGCATGGCAGAACAAGTATGCATGAGCTTATAACAGTAATTTTGTTGCTTTTATCAACCCCATATCAGGATTTCTAAGTGACATGAGATGCTGAATACAATACCATAAATCCTAGGTAATATGATATGCATGGCATGCTTGACATGTTGTATCTAGACATGGTTGCTATTGCACATATAAGGAAAGTAAACCTAGAAACATGATCTTTACCCTTTACTTATGCTATAGCATGCATGTCCCCACCCATTTTCACTATCCACCCCAAGATTGTTCTTTACAAATAATTATTACAAGCCTTCGAATATGAATTACATAACCAAAAGAAAGAGAAGAAGTTAACTATAGGAAGCCTTCATAATAGGCCCAAGTCTCCAGGTCCTCAATGCCATGAGTTATTTCGCAACCTTTCATAATCCGGGTGTGTCAAAGTTCTCTAAGGACCTCAGAGGATCCCGAGCAGTGCTCACACCCAGATTTCATAGCCAAGATGGAGTAAGTGCAGTGTAGAAGGGACAACTCTTGTGTGTCAAAGTTTAGAGGGAGCTCAAAGGTCCCAAAGCAATGCTCACACGAGAGGGGCAGAACCTAATGTCTAAGAGTATAGTGAAAGTGCTCATAGTACTGAGGAGCTTGAGTAAGAAATAATTTTAAAACAGTTTTGAGAGAAAGAGAGAGACGTAACGAAAATAGTTTTTCATAACAAAGGTTTTAACTGATGAAAATAGTTTTTGGGAAAACATCAATTTCAAACAAAGTAAAGCTAGTATCACATAAAATACCCAGGGTGGTCTCACAATCACAAACAGGGGTGAGAGGGTTTGAGGGACAAATACAGAACCTGTGAGGCAGACATAAGCACATATGGTCATACAATCTAAGAGTTCCTAAGGGTTCAGGGAAGATCAGGGGTATAACAAAGTGTCAAATTAGATTAACATATCAACCAAACAACTGATATCATGATTGAACTAATATATTAGTCACCAGCATGGAGATTCACATAAAGAGTAGATGCTAAGTGTAGAGAGACACATTGGTCATTTGTGAGTAAGTGAAACTAAACTTGTAGAGGAGATTCATAACACAAATAAGGTGAAACTAAACATGTAGAGGGATTCAGAACTCTAGTTGCATATTGAACAGCAAAATCATAAATAGGAGCATATTAAAAATACAAGGAATTGAACTAGTAATAGAAACATATTGGTTTGATGACTGAAGCTTAAATCAGAAATACCAGTATAAGAGAGAGAACAGTAACACCAAAGCAGAGGTTAAGATATGCACATGAATTAGCCTTGGCTTGTAGCCGGCTAATTCAGATCAGTAACAAGTAGCACAGAAAGAGAGAGAGAGCAAGTTTAGTTGTGTAAGAGAGTGCACAGATTAGTCTATCTCTGTCTATTGAAAAATAAGAGGCCGGGTATATATAGCTTTGAAAACAGTAGTAAATAAGGTGTAAATCAAAGTCAAGCAGTAATCAAAGGGATTCATAATCAATTAGTATCAGAATAGTATGAGTACTTCCTTAATTAAGGGAGTTAACTCTTCAAACGGTAGTAAGGAAAGGAACCATGTATAGCAAATAAGGAAAGATTTCGTACATAGTAAGCACAGAGTGGGGGGCAGGTTCATTAGAGCACTACTGTAGGAATCAATTGATAGTAATTAAGGAAAGAAATAACTGATAGTCGTAAAGATTGTCACATGAAATCAATTAAAGGAATTTAGGGATTCAAAATAGGAGTAGTACTGATTTAAGAATCAGCATAGGTTATACAGAGTAAACACATGATAGGAGAAAAATCAGAAACCCTAGTGATTGAAATAGAGTAAAATCACACGGAATTAGGGGTTTACATAGAACAGTGACATGCATCACTGAATAAGCATAATACAAGCAGGAAAGGTAAAGGTTTATAGGTATCAATAATCAAAGAATAGAGATGAATCATAGATTAAGCATGGTAATAGCAGCCAGAAACCCTAACAAGCAATATGGGTAAACCATCACGAAATCACAGAATAATCAAGAGAACAGAGTGAACACAATAGAACCAACTCAGAGCCATGGGTTAAAGCTAAGACTTTAGGGGTTTTTAACGAAATAACTCATACATGAAGGGGAAAGCTTAAACAAAACGAAAGTCACACAATAATACTTAAAATTTGAAAGGAAATCATTTTTGAAAAAGGGGTTTGAATCCCTAGTTTGGAGATGAAGAGTTATTTTAGAGAAATCGGGGGAAACCTTGGGGGAAAACAACAATAAACTCATAACACACATAGATATGTAACAGATCTAGAAGAAATCATAAAATCTTAAGCTTTAGGGTTTCAGAGGACCCATAGAAAATGAGAAAAAAACTTAAAGTTTCACCGGCGCTAGCCGGAGAGGTCACAGATCTTACTCAGACGGACGGAGGTGGCCGAAAATGGCATGAGAACCCATGGGGTGAGTGAACCGCCTTCTGGTTCCTCTGAGGGCCTCAAGGTGGTGATGCACGGTGTAGCAAAGGTCGAGAAATGATGAGAGACCATGGTTTCCGGCAGGGGAGGTGGCCGGAGGAGGTGAATGAGCTCCATCAGAGATGAAGAGACGAGAAGTCTCTAGAGAGAATCAGGGAGATGGAGAGAGAGTAGAGAGACGAGTGTCAGGAGTGAATGAGGGACGAAGGGGGTGGGGGGTAGTCTTTAGGTCTAATTTAGGGGTAAGTTTTTAATCTGGGTCGTTGATCAAAATTGATCAACGACCAGGATTTAACAAGAATTGGGTCGGGTGTGATAAGGTATTGGGGCTGGGGTCTTTTGGGTTATTCAATTGGGTATTGGGCTGGTCAAATTGGGTAGGAATCAGATTTAATTGGGGCTAGAATTTAAATAAAAAATGGCTAGCTGTTAAATACTCAATTACAATTAATTAAAACTAAATGATAATTATAAAAATGAGATTGATGATTAATAAATTAAATTAAAATGATTAATCAGTAATTAAAAATATAAATGACTAATTATTAGATATCAATAGCATAAAACATATGGTTAGGCTATAATTGCAAAATTATTGCAATTATAGCCAAAAGTGCCAATTTGACCAAATTATGAAATAATTTGATCTTAATAAGACCAAAAATAATATATTAAGTCAAGAAATTATTTGTAATGCAATTTATAATTAATTATTAGAGATAAAAATACTGGATAAATTAGAAATAAATTAATAAAAATATGAGAAAATTAGGAAAAAATATCAATTGTTATGGAACTTGATTTTGAAGGCATATATGCAGGTTTAACAATAGTTTGAGAAAAAATTGGATATCAACAGGGATTCTGTGCGTTCACATAGCACAAACGCAACCCCCTTCCCCCAGGTCCAATACATTGTGCGTTCGCGGGGCCCAGACCGTGTTCGAGCTGAACAAAATGACCTCTCCCTCAGATTGCACTATGCGTTCGCGAGGGGTGGGGTGCGAACGCACTGCACACACGAGCTGTGCACCAGCAACAACAAAGACAACAAAAAGTTTAAGTGTAAAAAGATCCCGTGGCCTATCCGAAACTCACTCGAGCCCTCGGGGCTCTAAACAAAGCATGCACGCAAGTCTAAAAATATAATACGGACTTTCTCGTGCGATCAAATCATGAAAATTACATGTAAAACTGTGAATTAAACCTCAAAACTCATCATTTTCCTCAAGAACACTTAAAGTTCATAACTTCTCAATCGGATGTCCGAATCACGTCAAATAAACTCCGTTTTCACCAAATTTCACAGTTAACCTTTAAATACTATAACAAATCTGTATCGGGCTCCAGAACCAAAATACGGCCCCGATACCAATGGTTTCAAACATTAATTCTTTTATTTATTTCATAAACATTTCAGCAAAACAATTTCTTTCAAAAATTAATTTCTAAGGCTTGGGACCTCGGAATTCATTTCTGGGCATACACCCGAGTCTCATATTTTACTGCGAACCTCCCGGGATCGTCGGAACACTGATCCGGGTCTGTTTACTCAAAATGTTGACCAAAGTCAACTATAATAAAATTTTAACTCTAGAAATACTATTTCTCATATTTTTCACATAAAAGCTTTCCGGTTTCACGCCCGGACTGCGCACGCAAATTGAGATATTTAAAATTAATCTTTTTAGGGATATTAATCCTAGAACAAAGTCTAAATTCATAAAAGGACCCTTTGGGTCATCACACGGGGGAAGTGCACAGTTAGCCAGTAATAAGACATATATTTACTTTTAAGCCACTGTTTAAATGTCTTTAGTGTTTAGCCACTGCTTTAATAAACTTTTATCCGCCCAGACGAAAATATCCTTCTGCGCATAAAGTTCAGGACCAAGTGTCCTTAACTTATGAGCTTGTTATTGTAAGTTCAGGACTAGCTGTCCTTAATTTATGAGTTTTTAAGTCTAAGTTTAGGACTACCTATCCTTAACTTTTGAACTTGTAACTCTAAGTTCAGGACTACATGTCCTTAACTTTTGAACTTGGAACTCGAAGTTCAGAACTACATGTCCTTAATTTCTGTGCTTGTAACTCTAAGTTAAGAACAAAGTGTCCTTAATTTTTGAACTTCCAACTCAAAGTTCAGGACCAAGTGTCCTAAAATTACGAGCTTGTTACTGTAAGTTCAGGACTAGTTGTCCTTAATTTATGAGCTTGTAAGTCTAAGTTAAAAATTACCTGTCCTTAGTTTTTGAGCTTGTAAGTCTAAGTTTAGGACTACTTGTCCTTAACTTTTGAACTTGGAACTCTAAGTTCAGGACTATATGTCCTTATTTTTTGAACTTGGAACTCTATGTTCAGGACTACATTATCTTCGTCTTCTTCACTTCCTCTCCATTCTCTTCACCAACAGTTCAGAAAACATACCAACAAGAACAACTGTAACACAATCATCTCAGCTGACAAAATTATCAATCCGTAATAATTTCGGCGATTATGATCTTCCTTTAATTGGTCCATAAAAAGATAAAAAAGATTATTTTTATAATCAAGGTAAAAAAGAATTCTTCAGATCAAGAATTCAAAAATACAAATCTATTGTTTTTAAAACCAATATGCCACAGGGAAATTTCATTTCTTCCAATGACGGCAAGAGTTTTCCGATCGTTTTTGACGTATTTGCAGAAATTGGTCATAACAGAAAAGAGAAAGAAGAAAGGGTAACATCGTCTTTTCATAATAATTTTAATAGATTAGTGGCTACTTTTGCTCAACATTAAAAATACTGAATAAAGAGTAAATACCACTTTAAAAAGTGGCTACCGCACGCTATTTTTACACAAAAATCGCGACCAAAAAACTTAACGAGAAACATCAGGAACAGCCCATCAAATTCTTGAAGATGCACACCAAAAAACTCCACTAGGCACTAAATATAGATAAAAAATAATATCAGAAATTGCACTTGTCCCATCTGCACAAACTTTTCCTACCCCACTTAAATTTTTATAATAATAATAATAATAATTGTTATTATTATTATTATTATTTCACTCTTTATGCAGTTACCTCTAATGAGTTTAAAAGAATAAAGCTTGTTAATTTCATTTAACCACCAATTGCGTCGTAGTTTGTTTTTAGCCATCCAGAATAATAAGCCTATTTCTCCTAGCATTTCATGCACTTGTTAAAGCATAATAGAACAATTCTTTAACATATATGCAAAGGCTAGCTAGATTATGTCTTTTTTATATAGTTCTTGGAAGCTTTTGATATGGACATTAAACATTTACCTTTAGCATCCTCAAAATATTGCTGGCTAGGGAGAGTTCTGGGTACTTATATGGGGACCGGGTATGAGGCGACACAGGTAAGTTGAGGGTTCTTTAGGGGTACTGGGGCTACGGGGAATTAAGGATATAGAGTAAAGGTCCAGTAAGGATCTTTAGAGGTATTTTTGAATTAGAATATTAAAAAATTACGAATATTTAAAGGAAAACTTATACAAATGTCCCAAATAAATCTCAACTTACCAACCTCTAGCCATTAGTTATAGATTTACCAAAACTAGCCAATAAAAATTAAAAAACCAAATAATAGGGTTCTTTCTCTCAAAGAATCACATGCAAAAATCACCTTCCATATTTTTAAGCGTGATTAGCAACACTAGATACTAGACGGAAAGGAAATTTCATGGATGAGGTAACAAATAAGGTGATGAAATACAAAAATATATACAATATTCCATAAATCTAAATAAAAAAGGAACTTTTTCAATGGGTATAGTTGATATTCATTGAAAATATATAGTTAAGTCAATATACAAAACTTGAAGAATATTGAAGGTGATTTGGATTGGTTTTGTATCAAAATTCGTAATCAAATCGAGTTCAAAAAAGTCTTCTGCGACACATGTATCACACATGTATCTCATATACAGGTATACATGGATATACATGTAATACACAATTGATACAAATATGATACATATTTGATACACAAATGATATACATTGTGATACACATATCATTTTTTTCATGTTCGGGTTTTACTTCGAATTTTCGATTCAAACCAGCTCAAAACTTCATCAAATCATCCCAAAACTGAGATTCAAGCTCCTTAAGTTGTGCCCAATCTATTCTAATAACACTAACTCAAAACAAAGCAAATTTTTGATATTTTTTTGCTACAAATAACTAATTAGCTAATTAGGCTAATATTAGTACTATTTTATCAATGGACCAATTTTTATAATGAGCTACTAATAAATGAACTTAGCTGGTAATTTCTCTATATTTAAATACACACAAACGTAAGGTTTGAAAACATAAAATTAGGGGATAGAGGGAGTGTGTGTGTTTGGGG
>ML277317.1:0-25958 GCA_005239495.1 Nicotiana undulata | reverse complement strand
GGGGGGGGGGGGGGGGGGGGGGGCAAAAATAACCATTTTTTGTGTTGCTAATGACTATTTTTAAGAAATTAACCGTTGGCTTACGGTAAAAAAGGGCTAAATTTAATAAACAAAATGAAAAAACGTTAAGAGTACCGATTACTTAACCGATTCGGTACCCTAAGTTTACCAACATGACAGGTTCTACCGGTACCCTCCCACACCCCGTTCCTGCAGAACTTTGCTCCATGTGCTAGCTGCTGCACTTTTTACTTGTGCAATTAATTATAGTACAAGGCATGCTAAATACTTGTTCTCGTCTCCAAAGATCAACCAAGAGTAGTTTTGTTAGTCTATATGTCAATATTCGACTAGTGAAAATTTATTCGTATTGGGTGTTTATAATGAATCTTATACCTTTTTTTTGTACAACCATTATATTACTTAATTATAGTTAATCGATATAATGTATTCTCACTTTAATTTTAATTATTTTTATTAAATTATTTAATTTGGTGTGTTAAGATTGACTGGGCATATTTATGTACACACTACACACTAATGGTATTATAATTACAGTTTTGTTAATTAGCTTAAACAGTCGGTTAGTTAGCTTATTAGTTAAGTAATGATAATTGTTAGTTAGTTAGGTATTGATAGGTTGTCACTAGATGTCAGAGTTTTTCATATATGTGTATATAGTGTAATCAACATAGTGGATGAAATCACTTTTGCATTCTCCACATTCTCTCTCAAATATACATAATGTTCTTCTTATGAGCTGGTTGCTCCAGCTCGAGTTCTCTCTAATGGAGTCAACTCGTCACAATCTCAAAACTTAACATGGTATCAGAGCCAGCTCTGTTTCTCTGCTCCAATCCTAACTCGAAATCGCGTATCAATTTCACGATTTCAAGAAATTTCACCGACTCAATCAAATATAGGGTTTCCCAAAATATGGAAATCAATCTTCTATTTTTGCGTCAATTTTTCTGTTTCAACTCAATCTTCGATCTCCTTTAGAGTATAATCTCATCTTCAATTTTCGATTCTTCAAATCACCGGAGAATGATATCGCTGACCCAGTCTCAGAGGTGCCAAACTTGGTGAGAGAGGTCATGGATTTGACTAATCCTCTATACATGCATCCATGAGAAAAAGCTGGATCAACCTTGGTACCAATACCGTTTGATAGAATAGGATATAGATCCTGGAGAAGAGGAGTTCTGCGAGCCCTATATGTGAAGAACAAAATTGGATTTATTGATAGAAAATGTAGAAAACCTAATGATGATTCTGCTAATTGTGGACAGTGGGAAATGTGTGACAATATGGTCACATCATGGAATTTGAACTCACTTTCGAAGGACATAGCGGATAGCTTACAGTATGTAAATGACGCGAAGGAACTTTGGCAGGAATTTGAGGATAGATATGAATAGACCAACAGAGCTAAGATGTATCAACTTCAATAGGAAATTAATGATTTAACTCAGGGTTCATTGGAAATTACTGGCTACTACACAATGATGAAGAAGCTTCGGGAAGAATTGCACACACTGAATGCGAATACTTAGTGCAATTGGCAGTGCACCTGTGGAGCAAAGGCAATATGCATAAGGCATAGCAAGGATGGAGACTCATTCAATTTTTAATGAACTTGAACGAGATATATATTGTAGTAAGAGGAAGTATTCTGATGATGAATCCATTGCCCACGATAGCACAAGCATTTTCTATTCTAATTCAGGAGGAAAAACAACGTGAGGTTAGGCCACACAGTCAGCTGAGCTTGGAATCTGCTTCAATGAATGTTCACGGACAGACAAACAATGGTTTTAGAAGAAATTACAATCAAGTGACAAACAATACAGGAAACAATTCCTCGGATCATGGAACAGAGGTCCACGTTTGTTCTGTGACTATTGCAAAAAGTCAGGCCACACTAAAGAGAAATGTTACAAGTTACATGGTTTCCCTCAGAACTTCAAGTTCACAACAAGCATGAATACATCATCTACAGCAAACGTCCATGGAGGACCTCAAGGATTTTTGCCTCGAGAGCTTGATGTAGCTGCTAATAGAGGACAAAATCAGAACCAAAATGCACCAAACCTGACCAAATAATAGTACAATCAGTTTCTCAGCCTATTGGAAAAACTTCACATTGGAACTGTAGCTGAGACCTCAAAAAACATTACAAGTGGAGCTGTAAACTTTCAAGTATACTGGCTTGCTGTACTTATGATGAAATCATTGGTGATCTTTCATATAAATGTTCCCACTTACCTGCTAATTTTTGGATTTTGGATTCTGGTGCCTCAAACCACATGTCCTACAACAAAGATTTATTCACTAACACTAGAACCTTACCATACCCTTTTTTAGTTACTCTCCCAAATGGTTAAGTGACAAAGATAGGTGATGTAGTACTTAAAGGCTGACCTTATACAGGGTGTTGTTTGTTCCTAATTTTAAGTTCAATCTTATTTCTATTTAAATTGACATTACAACTCAAGTCCATTGTTAATTTTTCTGCGTACACATGTATATTGTAGGCCCCTTCAATGAATAGTCCTCCGGAGATTGGTAGAGAAAGGAATGGTCTGTATTTCCTCTGCTCAAATTCCAATCAACCAGTTCAATCTTTTCCCTCAGTTGTGGTAGTTCTAATTCATGTCATGATACTAGAATTGTGCAGACCGATTCATCTTCCAATTGTAAATAGCTACCAGTCAAACAATAAAAGAGTTTGTGTTAGTGGAAATCTCAGTAGTGTTTCTGATGTTGTAGAAGCTCTTAAGTCACCTTCATTTCCTACTGTAAATACCTTCCATTCAGATAATAAAAGAGTTTGCTCTAGTAATAATTCTTCCATGTCAGTCTCAAATCATGAAAGTTGTGTTGATTACTTGTGGTGTAATAGATTAGGCCATGTACCTTTTGGGAAAATGAAGGGGATCTGTTCTATACCAGCTAGTTTTTCACCTAAACAACCTTTCGTTTGTTCAGTCTATCCTATGGCTAGACAAGGCAGACTTCCCTTTCCACAAAGAACCATATCTTCTACCCAAATTTTTGATCTATTGCATGTAGACCTTTGGGAACCTTACCACCTTGATACACATGATAATTACAAATATGTTTTGACCATAGTGGATGACTGTAGCAGATCTACTTGGACACAGTTATTGAGCTGCAAAAGCAATGCACTAGAAGCTATTAAAGCTTTTGTTAGCATGGTTGAAAACCAGTTCCAAGCATCAATGAAGACCATTAGGTTTGATAATGGACTGGAATTCACCAACAATGGAGCCTTAACCTTTTATCAAACAAAAGGGATTATCCACTAAAGAACCTGCCCTTATACACCACAACAAAATGATGTGGTTGAAAAAAACACATAAATACCTTTTAGAGACATCAAGAGCCTTACTGTACCAGTCAAAATTACCCTTGAGTTATTGGGGAGAATGCATCCTAACTGAGACATATTTGATAAATAGATCCCCCTCTACAATTCTGAATAACAAGTGTCCATTTGAAATCCTCAACAAAAAGAAACCTACATATTCTCATTTGAGGAGCTTTGACTATCTATGCTATCCTACTACTCTTAAAACCCACAAAGACAAATTTGAACCAAGAGCTAGCCCACATATATTTGTAGGATACCCCTTTGGATCAAAAGGTTACAAGGTACTTGATCTGTCTAGCAAAAGGATACACATTTCTAGAGATGTACAGTTCCATGAATATATCTTTCCATTTGTTATTTCTCCTAGTCATTCCACTTTTCCTTCTATTTTACAATTGATAACTTCCAATCCAAGTTGTGCACTAAATCTGGTCATTTTTGAAGATGGTTGTGACCAAATTGATGCCTTGGATAATTGTCAGTTGCAGGATAGGAATCACATACACAACTCTGTCACTAGTTCCCTTGTACCTGTTGATCATGCTATACATACCCCATCACAAAACATGCCTCCTGTACCTGCACATGAGTCACCTATAACAGGTGACCTAGACACTGCCACCAACCATGTGCCTGATTCTCCCACCATATTACCAGAACATAGAAAATTTACCAAGACACATAACCCACCTTCCTACATAAATGATTATGTTTGTTCCCTTCCAACATTGAAGAACCAGTCTCAACACACACACTCACTTAGTTCTTTTTTTCCCCAAAAAATCAACATATTTCGCTCAATACCTTAAGCCAAAATAGTCAGCAGGTTATGAGGGACATTTCACATGACAGTGAACCATGTTCATACGAGGAGGCATTCATAAACCCTGCTTGGCAAGCAGATATGACACAGGAATTTGAGGCCTTGTATGCTAATCATACTTGGGATTTAGTAACCTTTCCTGTAGGAAAGAAGGATATAAGATGCAAATGGGTGTACAAGATCAAACACAAAACATATGGAAGCATAGAGAGATTCAAAGCAAGGCTTGTGGTTAAAGGTTACACACAACAAGCAGGGATTGACTACATAGACACCTTCTCCCCTGTTGTTAAAATGACAACTGTTAGAACATTGATAATTGTGGCTGTGAAGAAAGGTTGGAACCTTTTCCAATTGGATGTAAATAATGCTTTCCTACATGGAGATTTTCAAGAAGAAGTGTACATGGATATCCCACAAGATTTGCAAGTTGATACACCAGGTGTTGTATGCAGATTGAAAAGTCCTTGTATGGACTGAAACAAGCAAACAGACAATGGTATGACAAACTTACAGAATCTCTGTGTTCAAAAGGTTTGTACATTCAACTAATGACTACTCACTTTTCTACAAGAAGAATGGCTCCTAAAGTATATTTGTGGATGTGTATGTGGATGATCTAATCCTCACAGGGACAAATTTGGAAGAGATCACTGGTTTGAAGAACTTCTTACATGACAGATTCAAGATCAAAGATTTGGCCAAGCTACACTACTTCTTAGATCTGGAAATATTCTATAAAGATGATGGAGTGCTTATTTCACAAAGGAAGTTTGCTACAGATTTGCTAAAGGAGTATATCTGCCTAGGATACACTACATTATCTTCCCCTCTTGATTGCACAATCAAATTGAAGGCAACTGAAGGATCACTGTTAGCAGATCCCACATTTTACAGGAAGCTTGTGGGGAAGCTCAATTTCCTCACAAACACAAGATTGGATATCACATATAGTGTGCAACATCTAAGCCAGTTCATGTAATCACCAAGAGAACCACACCTTAAAGCCGCATTGCATGTTCTTAGGTACCTAAAAGCTGATCCCACACTTGGTATTTTCTTGTCTAACAGTCCTGACTATTCCTTGAAAGCATATTGTGACTCAGATTGGGTTGCCTGTCCTGATTCCAGAAGGTCTGTGAGTGGGTATGTAGTTCTATTCGGAGAAAGTGCTATCAGTTGGAAGTCAAAGAAACAAGACACAGTTTTCCTATCGTCTGCAGAAGCTGAATGCAGATCCATTCGCAAAGTAGTTGGTGAGCTAATATGGATAAGGAGACTATTGGTGGAATTAACTAATACATACCAACAATCTATTCCCGTTTTCTGTGACAGCCAAGTTGCTTTGCACATGGCAAGGAATCCTGTGTTTCATGAGCGTACAAAACATATAGAGGTTGACTGTCATTTCGTAAGAGATAAGCTACAGGATGACTGGTCACTTTGCATCGCATCTCAACAAATGATCAATTGGCTGATATTTTGACCAAAGCCTTGACAAGAATCAAACATACTAGCATTCTTGGCAAGTTGGTAGTGAATCCTTCCCCAACAATTTGAGGGGGGGGGGGGGTTAAGATTGACTGAGCATATTTATGTACACACTACACACTAATAGTCTTAGAATTACAGTTTTGTTAATTAACTTAAACAATCGGTTAGTTAGCTTATTAGTCACTAGCTGTCAGAGTTCTTCATACATGTGTATATAGTGTAATCAGCATAGTGAATGAACTCACTTTTGCATTCTCCATATTCTCTCTCAAATATCTAGAATGTTCTTCTCATGAGCTGGTTGCTCCAGCTCGAGTTCTCTCAAATGGAGTCCACTCCTCACAATCTCAAAACTTAACATGGTGTAAACACCCGACCAGTGTGAATAACTATTTACCCTACTCGGAGCCTAATTCGTATACTCCTTGTCAATTTTTACCATATTGGAGGTTGATAAAGATCATAGTGCCCGTAGATTAAGTATAAACATGAACCTGAGTTATTAAAACATAGTAGTCTTATAACGTAAAATTATTTCATTGAACACCCGGTTAAACTCTTGAGAATATTGCTAACATAAACAATTTGTATTTAGGAAACATGAAATAATGGGAAATTACAAAATCTTCTTTCAAAGAAATTCTTGAAACAAAAAAATAAATGAACAAATATGAAATAATGCACATGGAGATTTCTCTTTCTATATATAAAGTACTCTCTTCAAAGTGGACTTTATAAGCTTCTTTGTATTATTAGAAAACTGAAATAAATAATAAAGAATTATATTTTAAAATCTAGCAATTAGTAATATAGTAGTGCCAAAAATATAAGTCATCGGATTGACCACTTGCTCTGCGCGCACAATACGAAGTAAAGAGTACTGTCGAGCCAAAGGCGAATCTACTCATCAATATGTGGCTCGTATCATATATATGTGTTAAAATAATGCACTAAGTAAATAATAATTAATAGTATACCAAATTTAAACTCATAATTTTTGAATTCTGGACGCCACCGCAGTATATCCTTTATATGGATGCTAACAGAATTGGCACGTGCTATGTACAACCCTAGTGTTTAGACATAGATTTAGTTGAAAGTTTAAAAGATGAAATAAAAAAATAATTTTTGAAAATTAAAATTGTATTTGGACGTATATTTTACTTGAAAAAGGATTAAAGCTTTAGTACAATCAAACTTCTGTATAACAGTCTTGTTTGTTCTGATATTTTATTTTGTTGATTTGGTGAAGTGCTATCAGGGGCGAAGCCACCTTATGCAAAGGGTGGTCAACTGACCACCATTCACCAAAATTTTACGAAGAATTACACTGCTTATATAAGTAAAATATTAATTTTAGAAGTATAAAACATATATTGAACACCCTTTGTTGGGATTTATTTTTTTACTTCTTTCAAGTTTGAACACCCTTGAAAATATTTCTAGCTTCGCCTCTAAGTGCTATTATAAAGGACATATATAGTAGCATAACATAAAAATCGGTTAAAAATTAACTTAGCTTTTCTAATGAATGTTTATTATACAAAAATATTGTTATAGAAGTCTGACTGTATTTAAAAATTACAAATTTCATCAGCAATATAGCAGCTTTCCCCTCTCCCTTTCCATAATGTAATAATATAAAAGAAATTAAAAAAATATTTCTTAAATTTGTTGTCAAAATAAAAAGGTTACAGCGACGAAAACCGTGGCAATGAAAAACAATTACAATAACAACAATAACAACAATTCGATATAATCTCAGAAATGAAGTCTGAAAAACTAAAGTGTATGCCGACTTTACCCTACATTTAAGAAGATAAAAGTATTATTTTCGAAAAATCCTAAACTCGTAAAGGAAAAAGGAAGAGACAACCAAACAAATCGATTTGACAATGAAAACCAATTATAAAATCATAAAAATCTAAACATCACATCTGGATGTAACATCACCATTAGTAGTACCTTCAAAGAATACCAAAAACAACAAAAATCAAAGGCAGGCTAAATTACACCAAACTGGCTACTTTAATTAGTCTTACATTGAGATCTAATTAGACACTTTCCTATGATTTTCCAAGAACTCAATCAGATTTTCTATGTACTTATCATGAATGTTTTTGTTTCCAAATATAGAAATCATTTCTTTTGCTTTCTCTCGAATTATCTTTCCTTCATTTTCCACCATTACTAAATTAACCGAGTTGGCCACTGAATCACTTGTATATGACCCATCCTCTTCATTTCTTGGAATTTCTACACCAACCCCTTTATCTTCTAGAATTCTAGCATTCAGTCCTTGATCAACCAAAAATGGTAACATAATCAATGGATGACCAAACATTAACCCTTCTATAATCGAACTCCATCCACAATGCGTCAAAAATCCGCCAACTGAGTCATGACTTAGTATATTCAGCTGAGGTGCCCAACTCTTCCATACTACGCCTCGACCTTTGATTCTTTCCTCAAAACCCTCCGGAAGCTCGATCGGGTTAGTGTTCTCTGACCCGGATGGCTTCCTCAAGACCCAAAAGAACGGTGATCCAGATAACTCCAATCCAAGAGCTAGCTCATTAATTTCATTCGGACCAATCGTCACTTCACTCCCTAGTGCTACATAAACTACTGAACCTTTTGGTTTCTCATCTAACCATTCTTTGATCGATATCCAGGATTGATCATTTTTCTCGTCGTCACTATTTTTTACTATAGGTGGCATTAAACCCGAAGGAATCATCGGTATATTGTGAAGATCTTCTAATAACTTTAACCACTGACCTTCAAACTCGTGACAGTGACGAAAAACAACAGCGTCTGCACCGATCATCGTAACTCCGTTACGATAAAGGTCCGAAACGCCAGAAACATTCTTCTGGCTGGACCCCACTATCCACCGTGCCTCATGGCGGCGATACGCCACCTTTGTTTCAAACGGTATCCATTTTGGTGGAACTAAGAAATCCTCCACCGTAGGTGGTGGTCCTGAGTTGGTGTTGATCATATTTTCCAGTGAACCAAAGAAAGCAATGAACCAAGCGTTAATTATACAAAAGAAAATTCGTGACATTCCTAATTTGGCTGAAATAGGAGCCAACCAATATTGTACAAAATCTTGAATAATCCAATCAGGGGAATTTTTTTCCAAGAAATTAGTCACTTCTTTTTCCATACCATCCATTGCTTTTTTAAGATAAATAATTTCTTCAGTTGTAATATCCATAGTAGCCTCTGCATTTTCTGGTAAACCATCAACTTTAGGAAGTGGGATTTTGACAAAAGTTATGGAATTGGAAAATTCTGGGGGAAGTTTAGGGAGACGATCAATGTTTTTTGGGGTTGAAATAAAAGAAATTTTGTGACCTTTCTGAGCAATGAATTTGGAAAGTTCAAGAAATGGGATAATATGACCAAAAGCTAGCCAAGGAAACATAACTACGTGAAGTTTTTTAGTATTACTTTCAGCTCCCATGAATTCCATGGCTAACAAGAAGCTTTTGGTTCTGCTTTTTTCTGTTACGTTGGACCACTATATAAAGAATAAAAATGACAGCTTGGCTAAGCTTCCGTTATGTGTGGGGTTCGGGGAAGGGCCGGATCACAAGGATCTGTTGTACGGAGGCTTACCTTGCATTTCTGTAAACCTGTGACCTCCTAATCACATGACAACAACTTTATCAGTTACGCCAAAGTTCCCTTCCAAGAGTGTTAGAGATCATATTCACTTCAGATGACTCACAAAAATAAAAAACAGCCCAAATTATATTCATATTCAAATACAAGTCTAGTTTTTAAATATCATTTTCACTTGAAAGTTTTGTTCACTTTATTTCAAAATTTTAAGATTCTTATGTCCGAACGCCCACTTAATCAGTTATAGAAAACTCCATAATAGTAAATATGGTTTTACTAGGGCACTGGTTAGCGACGGAGTTAGAAGGCAACTTACGCGTTCTGTCCAACCCAATATATTTGCTTGAAGTCCTTTATATGTGTAACGAAACTCATTAAATAAGTATAAATTTAAATTTAAAACTCAATTACTAATACCGGTAGACATTGGTATAAACTTAAGAATTCATACACTTCAAAATTTTAAGTCCGACTAAGAATATTTACACTGATAACACATTATTCTAAAGAAAAAACATGTACATCACGACATATTTTATCGTAATTTTAAAGCTAAGAGTAGGAGAATCTTACAGCTGGCCGCAAGTTTATAATAATAACATATCAATAGATCAAAATATAATGAACAATAAATAATAAACTTGTCAGTTGTCATAAATTATTTTTTGCTGTTTTCTAATGAGAGTTGAATCTGACTATTTTGGTTATGACTCAACGTCTGATATATGTATTGATTTTTGTTAGAAAAATAATAAACAAAACGGCTTTGAGGTGCGAAAATTGAGTGTCCTTAAGAAGTTATCTTCTGTATACTAATTTGTAGCAATACAAAATGATTCTCTTCGTGATACAATAAAGCGTGCCATAATACTTGTGATTTTTCAGTATCACTTTGTTGGGAATTCTTGTGTATTTATAGGCAACCAACCTACCCTTTTAGAAAGGGCAAAGGGTCAAAATTGCCCCTCTACTATTGTTTATTGGTTGCTTGTGCCACCCGTTATACTATTTGGCCATTCTCGTCCCTGCCGTTAATAAAGTTTGAAAAAATACCCCTAACCCTAACGTTTTGACACTGTGGCAGCTGACCACATCAATTTTATCCAACTCAGGTGTCATGTCATCTGCCACGTCAGAGGTCCCACCAAATTAAAACCCCACAACACCCATTTCATTCCCGTCTCTCATGAATTAGGGCTCAGAAGGAAGCTGTTCTTCCCTTCAATCCTTTTCCTGAGTCTTCAATGTCGCAAGGAAGTTGTTCTTCCCAAATTAGGTGTCGTTGTGGCATCTTTGCAAACCACTTCACTTCAACGACTCCATTAAACCCTAGAAGCGATTTTTTAAATGTCCGAAGCCTAAGGTTAGTGATTTTGTAACAAAAGCTCTAAATTATTATCTGTTTGCTCTAAATTATAGTCTAATAATAACGATCTTAGTTTCTTCTCTGTTTTTTTTTGTCTTCGACAGAATCGTTCTTGTGGGTATTTTGAATGGGAAGATGAAATCTCGTTGAACAGTGATTTGGTTACAACTAAATATGTAACATCGTCTTGGGAAGCAATAAAAAATGATAGGGATAAATTAAAAAAAAAATTAATTGCCATGGAGGCTCTACACAAAGCCGAAGTTGCAAAAGTAATGAAATTGGAAGAGAAGGTTTTGAAGACGAGGATGATGCTTATGATCTCATGGGCACTTTTTGTTGGATTTGTTGCGGCGTCGATGATGAAGTGAATGTTGGTGAATCTTGTTGATGATGCTAGTGAATATGTTTTGTTGTCAGTTTTATTCTCGTTTGAAATTGGAAGAGAAGGTGTTATGTATGTTGTTTTGAACCGTTTACATTAGAGCTTGTAATCTTAGTTAATGTAATTCCAATATATTAGTTGTCAAAAATTAGTTAATGTAATTCCAATATATGAGCTTGTAACCGTTTACATTAGAGCTCTATATTAGTTAATATAATGTTTGAAGGTGTCAGTTCTTTTGTGATAAAATTGCTATATTATTAGTTGATGTTATGGGTTGATGAACATAGCAGTTATGCCAAAAAAATATGGACAGTTTCACTATACCATTTTGGTCAACAATCTGGATAGTTTCACAACAACAGTTAGTTCAAAATCTGGACAGTTTCACAACACCATTTTGGTCCAAAATCTGGACATTTTCATAACACCAGTTATGTCAAAATCTGGATAGTTTCACAATACCAATTTGGTCCAAAATTTGGACAATTTCACAACAAAAATTTTTAAACAAAATCTGGACAGTTTCACAAAACAATTTTTAAACAAAATCTGTACAATTTCACAAATTGTATGTGTTTAAGGGGTTAGACATCATCTATAAGTCATAAACCATTCATTATCCTAATAGTTGGACAATGAATAACAATGAAATGAACATTTAAATTCATAAACTACCATTTCATTCATCACAAGGGGATGTCACATTATCACCCAAAAACTTACACAAACAAGTGACAACATAACATCATGTTTCCCCAACTAAACATTCAAACATTAAACCCCAAACAAGAGGATGTCACATTATCACCCCAAAAACTTACACAACTAAGTGATAACATGACATCCGAGTGAACATGTCACTAACTAAACAACCACACAAGTTTAACAAGTTTACTTGGCTAATAGTAATTACATCACAACAAAAAATATACAACCATAATAGAGTTTAGTAGATCGACATTCCAGAACACCAGATTTCTTTAAGTCTGCTTCTTCCCGTTACCCTTCTTTGCTTTCAACTTGGCCAATCTTTGCTTGTTAAGCTGGTTACCAGTAATAGCATTTTTTTCCCTTCCATTGCAGCTTCTTTGGTGAGAATGGTAGGTTTGATGGCTCACTTACACCACTAGCATCACCAACAAATCTGATTGCCCTTGTTCCAATTGTTGTACTTTGTAGTTGCCTCAATTGTAGCCTAATCTTTGCCTCAGAGATACTTCTTGGCCTTATAGCTATTTCAAGCTCAGGCTCAGGGTCAAAGTCTGGAAAGGCACTGCAGCTTGGTTCTTTCCTCTTCACTGAAAGGATTGGCATGAACAACAAGTTTCTAGATTGACTTGTTTGAGTAGGCTGACTTGGCAGAGAGGTTGAAAATGGAATTTTCTCATCAGTGGCTTCTTGTGGCACTGGTGTAGGAGAGGGAGATCTGGGCGGTTCTGCATCAACTTCATCGAGTAAAGTTCTCTTCGTCTTTGTATGCTTTCCCTTCTTCTTTCCTCCAATGGGATACTTCCCTTTAGAATGCTGTTAGTAAGACAGAAAGTTTTGATTAGATGCTGAAACAGAAAGAATGATAGAAAAGATAAAAACAGAAAGAATGATAGAAAAAGTTAATTTAAGGATTACCTTTGCAAACCCTCTAGCATTGTGTCCAGGTTCACCACAATTGTTACATGTAATTACCCCCTGTTGAACCAGATCACTTCATAGTTTTGAAGATTGACAAATGCCTACCCAGTTGAACCAGGTCCATCAGGGCAAACATTATCAAACAAACCCATTGGCACAAGAAGCGTACATGCACAAGAGATAAACATGATCTGTGAATTATTTATGAACTAAGAGGTTGTCTCCTAAAGCGAAAAGGTTGCAAAGTGACAAGAAGAAAGAGTTCAAATTCAACAAGGACAGAAACAATCGAGGAAGTTGAGATGAACACAAACTCTTCCACCAAGGAAGAGTTGCACTAGAACTGAACAACAACATCTCAACTACGGATTCTATAAATTGTTGAAGCATTCCTGCTGAAGAATTGATCGCACAAAGATATAAGTGAAACAAGAACTGAAAGCAAAATTACCAAAGCAATTTTGCAAGCAGAATCCTTGTGCGACACAAAAGCTACTTGAACCAGCTAGAAGAACTAGTTCCATCTGTGATCTTTTGAGTCTAGTTGGTTTGTAGTAGGTGATTAAATATTGTATCTTTTAGCTCTATTAGAAGCAATTGTAATAGGTACACATTGATCAAGTTAGAGTTAACTTGAAGTTTGTTGCAATTAGCTAGAGGCTAGTTTGCCACAAAGGGATTAGAGTTAGTCCTTAGGTTTACAAAAGAGTTTATTTTGTAAATGCTGTTTGGCTCAGAGTTGTAGTGCAGAGTTTGGAAAAATCCTACTGGGAAGTAGGTCGTGGTTTTTTCACCTTTTGAGCCAGGTGTTTTCCATGTAAAATTGTTGTGTTCTTTAATTTCTGCAATTACTTTTTCACAAACAATAGAAGTTAGAACACCAAGAAGAATCAGGTTCTTCTATAGAGACTACACTCAAAAATTGGACACCACACAAATCACCCCCCTCTTGTGTGGTATTGACATATAAAACATCAATTGGTATCAGAGCAGGTTATCCTTGAAAAGGCTAACACCTTAGAAAAGATCAAAATGAGTGCACCACCTGGAAACTGGGAGGGTCAATCAACTGCAAGGCCACCACTCTTTAATGGCCAGTATTACTCTTGGTGGAAGAACAGGATGAAGGACCACTTGATTGGAGAAAACTATGAGCTTTGGGACATAGTCACTGATGGTCCTCTAGCCACCATGAAGAAGACTGCTGAAGGAGTAGATGTACCAAAAACTAGAGCTGACTGCACTGCTGAGGATCTGAAGAAATGGAAGAAGAATGTTAAGGCCAAAAAGTGGCTAGTGTGTGGACTAGGTCCAGACGAGTATAGCAGAATCCAAAGTTGCACCACTGCCAAAGAAATCTGGGATACCTTGCAAGTAGCCCATGAAGGAACACCTCAAGTGAAAAGATCAAGAGGTACTCTACTATACTCTCAGTATGAAAACTTTACTATGAAAGAAGGAGAGACAATCCAAGAGATGTACACGAGGTTCACAACTCTGACAAATGAACTCAAGTCTCTTGGTAGAGTCATTCTTGAAGAGGACATGGTGGAGAAGATCCTAACAAGGGTCTTGCCAATTTCCTGGAAAATTAAAATGACTGCTATCCAGGAATCAAAAAGTATGGCAACCCTCAGATTGGACGAGCTTATTGGAAACCTTACTGCCTATGAACTCAGAAGGCAAATAATGAAAATGGATGCTCCAAAGAAGGAAAGGGGTCTAGCACTGAGAATCGCTGAGGGAGAAGATCTGGAGGAAGATGAGATGTCCATGATCACTAAGGAATTCAGAAACTTCCTCATAAGGAAAAAGGGCATTTCAAGAGGTGGAAACTACAACAAAGCTAAAGCTCTAGAAAGGTCAGTCAACGAGGGATGCTACAAGTGTGAAAAGACTGACCACCATATCAAGAATTGTCCTCAGTGGGAATTGGAATGGAAAAAGGAGAGATTTGAAAGAAGGAACAGGAATAAGGAACTGGTACAACCCAAGAAAACCACAACAAAGGTTATGGTTGCTGTTGGGGGAAAACTCAGATGAAGAATCAGAAGATGGTGAGAATGAAGAACAGGCGCTCATGGAAATTGGAGAATCCGATGAGGAATCATATGAAGAACCAGAGGTAAGTATCTCCCATCTCAAAAACAAAATAAAGTTCCTATCTAAAGAGAAACTCTCTGAGTTGCTACTGGATTTCATGGATGATTCTGAAGAAACCAAAGAGAAAGAACAACTCTCTAAAGAATGTGCAATGCTAAAAGCAAAATGCATGAACCTGGAAATCAGAGTAAGTGAATCTGAAAAGAAAAACACTGTCCTGATGAACCAGGTTCATCCACTTGAAACTGAGATTCTAGAGCTAAAATCTGAAAATTTAAAGTTAAAGCTAGGATCCAGTAAAAAGATTGTTGATCATTCTCATACCATGTTAGAAGAAAATATGGGAAAACTAAAAGATAAGATGTATACCAAGGATGAAAAGATAAGGACTCTTAAAGAAGAACTTGGTAAAGTCAAACATGAGTTAAATCGAACTTGTAAATGAAATAAATCCTCTGATGCCTTAACATTGCTTCAAGAAAACCATAGTAGCAACCAGAGAGGACTTGGCTTTGGCAGTCAACTGCCCAAGTGGGATCCCAAAAGCAAGTATCTCACTCTCCCTGAGAATAAAATCTGCACCCATTGTGGTAAGACTGGTCATTACAAAATTGATTGTACTGCAAAAGAGCAGGCCAGTCGAAGAAATGAGAGTTTTGTTAAAAAGAAAAACTGGTTACCAAATTGGGCCAGAGAAAGCTTAATTCATCATTTCTCTCATTGAAAAGGACCTAAACTAGTTTGGGTTCTTAAAACTAACTCCTGATTTCTTTTTGTAGGTTCAAGTGAGAGGAAGCAGCCAAATTTGGTACTTGGATAGTGGATGCTCAAAACATATGACAGGGAACAAGGAATATTTTCTTTCACTTGAAAACCTCAAAGGAGGAAATGTCTCCTTTGGAAATGGAAAGAAAGGTGAAATTATAGGGGTTGGTAAGGTAGGTAAGGATGACACACGTTCCATTGAACATGTGTACTTGATAGATGGCTTGAAATATAGCCTGATCAGTGTGTCATAATTGTGTGACAGAGGTAACCTGGTTGCTTTCACTTCCACAAAATGTTTAGTGATTAACCTGCTTACTGACAAGATTGTTTTTCAGGGAAAAAGAATGAATAATATCTATGTCATAGACTTGTCCACACTGTCTGAAAATGAACTCACTTTCTTAAGTGTGTTGGATAATGATCCCCTCATTTGGCAGAAAAGACTTGGTCACGCGAGTCTGAATCAACTTAACAAATTAGTCTCTAAGGACTTAGTGGTAGGGCTTCCTAACATTAAGTTCAAGGAAGACAAAGTTTGTGAGGCATGTGCAAGGGGGAAGTAGGTAAGATCCTCATTCAAAAGCAAGAAAATGGTCAGTACCACCAGGACGTTGGAACTGGTTCATATGGACTTATGTGGTCCTATGAGAACTCTGAGCAGAGGTGGTAAGAAATATGTAATGGTTCTAGTTGATGATTACTCAAGTTTCACTTGGACCTTATTTCTGACATCTAAAGATGAAGCATATGTTCACTTCATTTGTTAGAAAAACTCAAAAACGGTTGGGAAATCAACTAGCATCAATAAGATCTATCATGGTACTGAATTTGAGAATGCAAAGTTTGCTGAGTTCTGTGATGAACATGGTATCAATCACAACTTTTCTGCCCCTAGAACCCCATAGCAAAATGGGGTTGTTTAAATAAAGAACATAACTCTTGAAGACATGGCCAGAACCATGCTTCTTTCTAGCAAACTACCTCACAGCTTCTGGGCAAAATCAATAAATACTGCATGCTACATAATAAATAGATGCATGACCATGCCACTGGTAGAGAAAACTCCTTATGAATTACTTAAAGGGAGAAAGCCCAACATATCCCACCTTAGGGCTTTCAGATGCAAGTGCTTTGTGCACAACAATGACAAAGATTCCCTAGGTAAATTTGATCCCAGAAGTGATGAGGGGGTATTCTTAGGATATTCATCACATAGCAAAGTTTATAAAGTTTATAATTAAAGAAATATGTGTGTAGAGGAGAGTGTGCATGTTATTTTTGATGAAACTAACACTCTTTCTGAGAGACAGGAACCAGAAGATGAGGAGCCTAGACTGGTCAGAAGCAGTGAACAGATTGAAGCAATTATGGAAGATGGAGCAGGTGATGGACCAGGTCCAACTACCCTGAGCAACATGACAGGGGGAACTCAACAACAAAGTACTCTGGACCTTGGCCCTGATCCTATTCCACAACAACAAGACATCATGGGATCATCTAGAAGTGAACAATTGGTGCTCAAACCACACGGACATCAGAGTTCTCACCCTCTTGAGAACATCATAACAAATTTGACATCCAAAATCCAAACAAGATCCTCCTTAAAAAATCTATGTGCGTTTGATGCCTTTCTATACTTGATTGAACTAAAGAACATTGGTGAAACCTTACAGGATGCTGACTGGGTAAATGCCATGCAAGAAGAGCTAAATCAATTTGAAAGAAGTCAAGTATGGCACTTGGTACCCAGACCACTAGATAGATCAGTAATTGGCACCAAGTGGGTCTTCAGGAACAAACTGGATGAGGATGGAACGGTTACAAGAAACAAGGCCAGACTGGTTGTCCAAGGATATAGTCAAGAAGAGGGAATTGACTATGATGAGACCTTTGCTCCTGTGGCAAAATTGGAGGAAATTAGACTTCTTATAGCATTTTCTTCACACATGGAATTCACTCTCCATCAGATGGATGTAAAGAGTGCTTTCCTCAATAGTTATCTAAAGGAAGAAGTATTTGTAAAACAGCCTCCAAATTTTGAAGGCAAGGAGACACCTGACCATGTATACAAACTTGACAAGGCTTTGTATGGACTCAAACAAGCACCAAGAGCATGGTATGAGCGACTATCAAAATTCCTGCTATAACATGGATACAAACGAGGTAAAATTGAAAGTACTTTGTTCTTAAAGGAAAAAGGTAAGGATCTCCTGATTGTGCAAATATATGTGGATGATATCATATTTGGGGGGACCTTTGAAAAATTGAGTAAGGAATTTGCTAAATTTATGGGGAGTGAGTTTGAGATGAGTATGATGGGTGAGCTAAACTTCTTCTTAGGCTTGCAAATAAAGTAAAACTCAAATGGAACAATGATCCATCAACAAAAATATGTGAAGGAATTGCTCAAAAGATTTAAAATGGAAGACTCAAAAGAAATTGACACCCCCATAGCCACAACTATAAATTTAGATGTGGATGAACCTGGTTCATCCGTTGATCAGAAGCTATACAGAGGGATGATTGGGTCTTTATTATATCTCACTGCCAGCAGACCTGATATTGTGTTCAGTGTAGGACTGTGTGCTAGGTTTCAGGCAAATCCAAAGGAGTCCCATCTAACTGCAGTGAAGAGAATTCTCAGATATCTGAAAGGCACTACTGATTTATGCCTTTGGTATCCTAAAGGTAGTAATTTCGACCTTGTAGGATATGCTGATGCAGATTATGCAGGTTTCCTGGTTGACAGGAAAAGTACTTCAGGCATGGCTCACTTTTTGGGCTCTTGCCTTGTGTCCTGGGCCACCAAGAAACAAAATTCAGTAGCCTTGTCTACTGCTGAGGCTGAATATGTGGCTGCAGCCTCATGTTGTGCTCAGTTGCTATGGATCAAGCAACAACTTATGAACTTTGGTATAGAGGTTGGATGCATTCCTATTTTCTGTGACAACACTAGTACAATTAGTATGACGAAGAACACGGTTCATCATAAAAGAACTAAGCACATAGATGTTAGACACCATTTCCTAAGGGATAACTATGAAAAAGGAATGATCTCAATCAAATTTTGTGCTACTGACAAACAAATTGGAGATATCTTTACTAAAGCACTGAGTAGGGAGCATTTTGAGAGAAACCGACTTGAATTAGGGATGATTAAGATCACCTAGTTGAAATTGTTTTTGGAAAACATGAAAAGAAATTGAATTTTTGTTTTTGGCTAGAAACACTAAAGTAGATAATTAACCAGACTAATCATTGCTCAGTATTATGACTTTACTGCCATACTCTCTTGCCATGTATTAATATGATTCCCTGGTTGCCAATGATGTTTTTCTATCTTTGTAAATTGAGGCAAATTAAAGACTTTAACACGATGAACCTGGTTCATCGCTGCTGGTTCATCTGACTCACAATGTACGTGATCATCTCCATACACTTATTGAAATAATTGTAGTCACACGTGAGCTGGACTCTATCTATATTTGGTTCATTTCAAATTCTATGTACTTATCCTAAATAAACCATTTCCAAAGAGTCCCATCGTATCTTAATTAGCCTAGATTTAGGGATCCCTAACCGTCTAATCAATGACACCCCTACAACGATTAGACTTCCACTTGACTAATAAATCTGCCCGTTGTACAATTAATAACCACATCTTTAAAAGGCCATCATTACCTCATTTCTTCAAATGCATAACCGTCGAACCTAATTCTTCATTCCTCTCAAACCAAAACTGATAGACTTTCTTCTCTTCCAAAATTATTCATAAAAATGTCACCACCACCCCCTGCTTCATCTTCCTCCACCAACCCTGATTATGGGGATGATAATTCTAGTTCTAATTCTCCATCAGTATACAGTTCACATTCTCCACCCATATCTTCAACCCCCCAAAACCCTCCAGTTCTTGAACCTACTCCTGAACCTACACCTAATCCTACTTCAGCCTCCAGGGCGCGTAGAGTGAAAGTTTTGGCCAGAAAATCAGTTGCTTCTGGTTCTCGTGCCAAGTTTCTGGAAGAAATACTTCAAGCTAGCAAGGTCCAAGATTCTGAATCCTATAGTGAATCCTTCAAATCCGCTAATGAGGATGAAGCACCAGGTTCATTTGACACTGAATAGGGAAATCTTGAAGTTGGGTCTGCAATTGGTATGGCTGAGAACATATTTGTTTTGGTTGGGTCGATTGTGGATGTAGAGGTGCCGGATAGGCGGAGAAAACTTGGTAAAAATATAAACCTTTAGAGAGAGGGAGAAGGGATCTCAGTAAGGGGATATGGGAAGGACGGTGCCACTCTGGCTATTTGTGGCCCCGCTCCTGTGATTGATGAAGAAAGAGTCACAACTTTAGGGGGAAGCATTTCTGGGGAAGTAGCAGCAGGTTTGGAGAGCCTACAATAATCAGTAGATGAACCTGGTTCATCTATTAAGGAGACGTTGGCTGAGACGCTGAGGAAGTTGGTGGAGTCCTATAATCCCAAAAAGAAAAGAACTTCTAAGTCTAAGAAGGCTACTACCCCAGTTCCACAAAAGAAGAGGAAAGCTTTATTATCTGCTGATGTTCCTGCCCCAAAGATTCGAGCTACAAGAAATGCTGTCAGGCAAGGAGAAGAAGAATTGGAAAGAGCTCTGAGAGAGAGCAAAAAGAAGAAGGCTGCCAAGGGAAAGGCAAAAGTGGGAGAGCCTATTGAGGCAGTTACTATTGATGATGATGCGATGGACCTGTTCCATCATGAGGAGCAACTTGCTCCAGTTGTGGTTGAGACACCTAAACCCAAGAAAGCTAAGGCTTCTTCCAAGAAGTCAGCATCTGTGTCTACCACACCCTCTACCATTGCAAAGAGGACCAGGCCTGAGTCAAGAAAAGTCAAGTTTACTGATGATGATGAATGGAGTGGAGGAGAAGAGGAAGAGTCTGGTGAAGAGACTGACAAACTCACCATGTTTCGCAAGCGTACTATCTTGAAGGGAAAGTTGGTTAGAGACCTTGAGGAATCAAGGATGATTTTCTTGATGGATACCCTAGACGTGCAAGGGTGGAAGGACATGGTTCTTCACCTGGAAGGAAGGCTGGATAGAAATGAGTTGGTTGAATTTATGTCCAAGGCATTATCAAGGATGGAAGGGTAACTACTAGGGTACATGGAGCTGAAATATCATTTGATGCAAATGAGTTGGGGGAGATACTGAATATCCCTGCTAAGGGTTAAGATGACTATACAAGGAAAAGATGGCCTAATCTGGATGGTATGTCCTCAGCTCTCAACATCACCAGGTTTTTCTGTGAGAATGATCAAGAACCTGAGCCCAGCGAAGTATTCAAGAGCGAGATGCGACCTCAACACAAACTGTTCTTTGAGTTTGTGATCAAGTTTCTGCTGCCAAGACAAGAGCGAAGGCACATTGCCAGCTACATGGACCTCACACTTATGGAATGCTTGTACAGGGGTAAGCAGATCAATTGGCCTGCTTTCATCATCCAGCTCTTGGACAGAGTTGTGAATGGAGCAAAGGCGCATGCTATACCGTATGGATTTATTCTGACTGCTGTGCTTGCCTACATCAAGATTCCTGTGAAGAAAGCTGAGATGGCTAATGCTAAGGACTATTTTGGGAAGAATACACTGCTGACTTGTGAATACACTGTAAATGTTCCTGAGGATGAACCTGATTCATCTAGGAAAAGGCCTGTTAACAGCAAGGTCCGGTCACTTGTGTAGGAAGGTGAGATAAAGGATGCGGAGATCCTTCGATTGAAATCTCGCCTTATTGAGGTTGAAGCTGAGCGGGATGCTCTCAAAACTGAATTAGCCAAAGAGAAGGAGAAGAATGAGGGTTTTCTTCAACAAATTCTCTCCCTTCTTCAAGCCAAGACCACAACCTCATCTTCCCCTTCCCAGCCCTAGGAGTCCAGTGCCACCAAAACCCCTTCAATGCCTAGTTTGAGATTTTATCTTGTTATGTTTTTTGTTGTTCTGCTCATGGTTGCGACTATTTTTAATTCATTTTGTGTATGGTGCTTGATCTATGATCTAATAAATGAATTTGCTTTTTGGTTATTGATTCTGTCTCAGTTTCTTAAATAGCTTACATTTGATTGGTTTCTTTTGATGATTAACCATGCTTTGGACCTACAGTTGCCTCAATGACCATGAGTAATTGTTAATAACTCTGGTAAGTTTATCATTTTGCAACTTTTAGATGATGCCAAAATGGGGAAGATATGTGCTTCAAAGATATTTTTGATGTTTTATAACCTAATGAACCTGGTCTCTCTACGATAAATGCTTAAATTTTTTACAAAGTGACTATGTTGGATTGAAGTATGTACATGGATGAGCATAGAGTTTGTCATCATCGAAAATGGGGAATTTGTTGAACCAAGTCACTGCATGGTTTTGAAGATTGACAAATACCTACCCAGTTGAACCAGGTCCATTAGGGCAAACATTATCAAACAGACCCATTGGCACAAGAAGCGTACATGCACATGAGATAAACATGATATGTGAATTATCTATGAACTAAGAGGTTTTATCCTAAAGAGAAAAGGTTGCAAAGTGATAAGAAGAAAGAGTTCGAGTTCAGCAAGGACAGAAACAATCGAGGAAGTTGAGATGAACACAAAATCTTCCACTAAGGAAGAGTTGCACTAGAACTGAACAACAACATCTCAACTACGGATTCTATAAATTATTGAAGCATTCCTGCTGAAGAATTGATCGCACCAAGACATAAGTGAAACAAGAACTTAAAGCAAAATTACCAAAGCAATTTTGCAAGCAGAATCTTTATGCGACACAAAAACTACTTGAACCGGCTAGAAGAACCAGTTCCATCTGTTATCTTTTGAGTCTAGTTGGTTTGTAGTAGGTGATTAAATATTGTATCTTTCAGCTTTATTAGAAGCAATTGTTGTAGGTACACATTGATCAAGTTAGAGTTAACTTGAAGTTTGTCGCAATTAGCTAAAGGCTAGTTTGCCACAAAGGGATTAGAGTTAGTCCTTAGGTTTACAAAAGAGTTTATTTTGTAAATTCTGTTTGCCTCGGAGTTGTAGTGAAGAGTTTGGGAAAATCCTACTGGGAAGTAGGTCGTGGTTTTTTCACCTTTTGAGCCAGGTTTTTTCCACGTAAAATTGATGTGTTCTTTAATTTCTGTGATTACTTTTCCGCAAACAGTAGAAGTTGGAACACCAAGAAGAACCAGGTTCTTCTATAGAGACTGAACTCGAAAATTGGACACCACACAAATCATCCCCCTCTTGTGTGGTATTGACGTATAAAACATCACCCATTCTTTCCTTGACTGAGACCATTGTCCTTGCCTATTTTCTCATTTTTTTCTCTTGTTCTCTTAAACTTTGGTGTCCCAGTCATCTTTACCAAAAGAGGTGGCTCCATGTATTGTGAAGGGCCAATTTTCCAGAACTTTTGTCCTCTTACTGGTTGCAACTTATATGAATAAATGTGGAGATAAGTCTCTTCTGTAAGGTACCAATGAATTTGAATTAGAGGGTCCACTTTCTTGTGCAATAATGCACAGATTGCATGAGTACATGGAATTCCACAAAGATCCAATGCCTTGCAGGTACATTTCTTTAACCTCAGATTCACAATGTGCATGTCACTACTTCCAGTCACCTCATATCCGTTGTCTGCACTGCCATTAACATGACACTTCAATGCAATCCTCATGAATTGGCTGTACAACTCCATTATTTTAGGACTGTACTCATTTCCCCATGTATTCACCTCAGCTTCACGTTCACTAATCATATTCATCACCTTGATTCTAATTTTCTCAAGCATCTTAATGATTGGCTTGTTCCTTGATTGCAAGATTCATGCATTGAATGACTCAGTCAAGTTGTTGTCTACATACTGGTTCTTGCAAACAGTATCAAAGAATGCCCTACTCCAACACTTTGGTAGATACTTGAACAAATCCTCAACAAATTCCTTTCCATCATCATCTACTTGACCCATATTCTTTATCTAATCTTTGAATTCCTCTTCATAAGTACTCCATGCAGCTCACCAAAGGAGTTTTTTTGAACTCACCAGAACCCCATCTCTTGCACCTATTAGCTTCTATATGTCTCACACAAAATCTGAAGTGTGACTCTGGGAGAACAGTTTGTATTGAGTCAATCAACCCCTACAAATATCAGTAAATATCATCATATAAGAATACCAATGAAACTAACAAAACAACGTAAAAATAGCAGTACAAATAAATAATACATACCTGATATAAATGTGATCCCTTCACCAATTTTGAGGGATAGTGAAGTCTGTAGGTGACCTAAGAACCACTTCCAAGTAAGTTTTGTTTCCTTGTCAACAATATCCCACGCCAATGGATAAAAATGATTGGCACAATCTTGACCAACAACCACCAACAGTTGACCTTTAGCCTTCCCTTTCAATAAAGTTCCATCCAATCCAATGAAAGGTATCAAACCAATCTTAAACCCAGACTTCATTGCTTGAAAACAAATATACATCCTTAAAAACCTCCTTTTGCCTTCTTCAAGAGCATCTTTTGATAAGTTAATTATCACATCACTTCCAGGATTGCTAAGTTTCAATTCATTGACATAGGCAACAAACTTATTATATTCATCTGTAAAACTACCTTCAAGTTTCTCCAAAATTATTTTCTTTGCCCTTTTGCACTTAGTTTCACTTACATTTACATTAAAGGCAACTTTCAAGCTTGCCCTCATCTCTCTAACCTTAATTTTGGGGTTATCTTGCAAGCCTTTTTAAAAGTAAGCAGCTATTGTATTAACATCAACTCTTTGATTTTCAAATGCTGGTTCACATGTGTTCTCAGGCTCTAAAGTCATGAATTTAACCCCACCCCCTGAAGAATCCTTAAATATATGGCAAACAAAGGGGCAGTCACCAACATATATGTACCTAAGCCTTGTTGGGTCACTTTTAACTTGTTGCAAGTCATATCCATTTGCAAGAGAATACATGTTGATCATTTTCATAGCTTCAGCTATATTTAAATGTCATTGACCTATATAACTCTTTATAGTCAGTTAACTTATCGTTGATGTACCTCCTCTTTTGTAAAAAAACGTTGCTCCAATTCATCAGAACTTAATTCAGGAGAATCAGAATCATTTTCCTCACTATCATTATCACTATAATCAGTAGCAGATTCAACTTCTACTGTGTGTGACTCACTGTGAGTGACTATATTAGGTACATCAATTGCTGGTTCACACTCTTATACATTAAGCAAATTAATAACATTACACTGTTCATGTTACACCCCGCAATATTACGTCAATATTACGTCCCGCAGTATTATATTACGATGATGTTACCCTCTGCAGTAACATATTATGATGATGTTACGTCCAACAGTATTAAAGTTACGACAGTGTTCTACCCAACAGTATTACATTACGGTGATGTTACGCTTCGCAGTAATAAGTTACGACAGTGTTGCACCATGCAGTATTGTACGTTGAATTTGTTGTAAGGTAGTTGACATCAGTCCAAGGAAAAGATTATTTGGAGATTATAAGGATTGTAAGTGATGAATAAATTCGTGAAGGTGAGAGGGGAAGCAAGTCGAAGAAAATGAATTTCGTTGAAATTTGGTATTTTGGGATAAAATACGACTCGAGCTAAAATACTCGGTATTTATGGACTAGTACCATACAAGGTACCACATGACCATAACAGTAAGGTGTATAAGGTATGTGAAAAGTGAGTAATATTTTAAGTAAGTGGGAATAATTCTCAATTATGCAGGTAATTGATTAATTACCGGGTAACAGGACATTACCCAGTTAACTAATAAGTGGATAAATTTATAAAATATGCCCATAAAAAATGTGGCAAAAAAATCCACCATGACAAAAATGACTCATTAGTCATCATTCCATGTGGAAAGGTAAGGACACACTATGCCATGTGGCCAAAGCCACCATGACTTAAGATAAGTCTAAAAAAAAAGAAAGACTTGTAAAGTCTTATCTCAACCATTTCCGTACAACATATTTAATGTGAGATCAAGTGTTATTACTATTTAGTTTGTAAGACTAGTGTCTTCCTTAAGCACCAAAATGAGATTTCAATCCAACTACATCTCATTCTGAACCTTGAAACCCAAAAACGTTAGAAAGCAGAATCAGAAATACGTTCAGTTTCAAACCAAAGGAAACATTGATTTTAAGTTGGAACAAGTTCTTTCCAAATTGCAAGAACAGAAACGTTCCCTCAATTTCAAGGGAACACTGGTTTCATTCCAAAATTTTAAGAACCAGATGCAGAATTTCCTCCATATTTCGCAGAAGCAGATTCGATCAAATAATTTCAGGAAC
>ML277315.1:81782-116168 GCA_005239495.1 Nicotiana undulata | reverse complement strand
CTCTGATCAGATGGTAAGTTATATACCGAACCTACTGTGGCCGAGCGCCTATGAGCGAGCCCAATTAGTCGAGATACAGAGCCTAGTATGGCCGAGCGCCTATGAGCGAGCCCAATTAGTCGAGATACAGAGCCTAGTATGGCCGAGCGCCTATGAGCGAGCCTACTACGACAGAGCAGTTATATATATAATATACCGAGTCTTGTAAGGTCGGACAACTATTTTACTTACTATATTGAGGGAGTTAAGTCAGTATCAGCAGGTGAGCATATCTTCAGATTTTCTTTGACTCTCAGTTGCGTTTAGTTATTATATTATCAGTTCAGTTTCAGCTTTTAGTATATTGCCTTACATACTCAGTACATTATTTCGTACTGACGTCCATTTCTGGGAGCGCTGCATTTCATGCGTGCAGGTTCAGACAGACAGACGGTTAGACCTCCTCATTAAGTGTTGCCCGAGTTCAGCTTGATCGGTAAGCTCCATGCCTTTCGGAGTTTCCGGGTCTAGAGCTTTATGTACATCTTGTGTATATATATGTATATATGTTATGAGTAGGTCGGGGAGCTAATCCGATCATAGTATATGCACCAGTAGAGGATTGTAGACATATCACGTCAGCTAGTGCATTATGTTGGGCTTGTAGGCCCTGTACGTGTATTTTGTTGGCTTGCCAGTTGTAGTAATTATGACGGCCTTGCCAGCCTAGCTTTATATTGATATTTAGTCAGCATTTGTAGTTGTCTTGCAATGTGGCCCATGGCCAAAGTATGACATCGCATGTTAAGAGTTCCTTTGTCACAAGTTGGTACGCAAGGATAGGTGAGGCACCGGGTGCCGGTCTCGCCCCCAGTTTTGGGGCGTGACACCAGATTGGTTGACTGAGATAATTCTGGGCGGAATGGGTACCAATCTGGAACATATGACATTAGAGATGACTTTGTTGATAAAGTTGCAGGAGCTGAATGGCCTGAACCCTGGTTGCCTGCATCTGAACCCTCAGAAGAACTTGTTGAGGTGGAGGGTTGGTTGCGGAGTTTGTATCTCCTGGGGAATTGTCATGGTTGGGATTGGGCCTCAGTTTGTTCCTCCACTGAGTGGCCCTTGGAGGCTTCCCTAGAAAGGGTATAAGAGATTCTGAGGGCTCTGTGGCCCTACTTCTCCCCATGGTTTGCTTTTTGACTATTGCTTTCTTCTGCGCTGCTAGAGGTTGAATACCCTTGCCTCGACCTCGGGAGGATTCACCCCTCCCTTTAGAAGTACCACCTCTACCTCTTGATCAAACCATTGTGTGTAATACAAAGCAACATGAGTCAGTTAAAGTCCAGAAGTAGTGTGTTAAAAGTCGTAGGAAAAACAGTGTGCAAATGTAAAAGTGGGGTCCGCACAATCTTGAGTGCGGCCGCATATTGCCTTGTGCGGACCGCACAATTTTAAAGTGCGGTCGCACAACTGAAGTGCAGACCACATAATTTTGAGTGCGAACGCACAAGACCAGGCCCATAATTGCAGGTTCTCTGAAGTTTGAACCTGCGGCCGCACTATTTTTCTGCGGTCGCAGTTCA
Organism: Nicotiana undulata; assembly: GCA_005239495.1. Taxonomy (NCBI): domain Eukaryota; kingdom Viridiplantae; phylum Streptophyta; class Magnoliopsida; order Solanales; family Solanaceae; genus Nicotiana; species Nicotiana undulata. The sequence goes on along the minus strand of ML277315.1, from coordinate 114,603 downwards.
TTATCTGCAGACCACACAATTTCGAGTGCGGTCCGTACATTGTATGCATACTTTGTTGTCCTAACTCAGGATCTGCGGACCACACAATTTCATATGCGGCCGCACAATTCAAAATTACATGGCACTGTACTTAGGCTTTTCAATTGTTTTGCACAATTTAGACATGGTATTGGCAAATTAAACATGATACATGATTTACCCAGCCTCCAATGAGTGCATATGAAATTACCCACATAAGTTTAAGCACACATGATGAACATTTGACATTGTAGGCCTAAACATAACTATACTAATTGTAGTTATGGCGATGGCTATATCCATAAACACGGTTCAATTTGAGCAGTCCGGAAGTCTTTTCACCCGAGAAGTTCAATTTTTTAGTATCGGTTGTCTTCTTTGAGGTAAGTATCTTTCCTAACCTTGTGTGGGGAATTTCCCCTTAGGATTTGAGTCATCTATGCTAATTGTAGTCCGTGTATGCGAGGTGACGAGTTCATACTCGGAATTATTTGTGGAAAGTTGGACTTTTAGGGATCCTAGGTCCTTATATTCACTGAGTATGAAGTCGTTCTTGATATGACTGAGTTCCTATTTACTAGTTTCACCTCTATATGCGTAAATTAGAATTACTTGCTCTTGGATTCAATATTATTGCCTATTTTACTCCTAATTGACATAACTGAACAGTTTACCTCTTTTACTATCTCGCTATCTCTTCATAACTGCTTATCTCTGTTTGTAATTATTATCATCTCGTCCTATAATTGTTTAGTCTTAATTGAGGTTATGGTTATCTTCCCCCTGGTTATCCTTAAGTGAAATTGTTGAATATCCTCGTAATTTCTCAACCTTAAAGGAAGTTTAGATATCCAATACCATAGTTGACTTGCCCTTATATGGAATTATCGGATACGTGTTAGTTTCTTGTTGTTGGACCGTGCAATAGGGGTACGATTATTACATGTTATTTTCTTCCTTGTTGAGTTGTTCTTGTTATGCCTAGTATTATTTATTGTGCTTATTCCTTGCGAACTAGCTTTGCCTTTTCTTGTTATTGAAGGTTCTTGAATTGATTTATTTACCGTATCTTGTATTATTATCATTGTTTCCGTTGTACTTGTTGTGGTGATGCACGAGGTTTCTGTCGTGCGGTTGTGGTTATTGTGATGCATGAGGTTTCTGTCATGCGGTTGATGATATGGGGATTTTCACGAGGTTTCTTCCGTGTGGTTAATGATATGGGGATTTGCACGAGGTTTCTGTTGTGTCGTGATTACTATTGATAATGCACATGCGACATGACAAGGTGGGTTATGTATACGTGGGTTGCGCATGTGGAGAGACAAGGTGGGAACATTATTGTACGCGTGTGGCGAGACAAGGCGGGCATTTACTTTACGACTGCACACATGGCGAGACAATGTGGGTTGTTTCAGGGATTGAATTGTGATGACTTGTGTTGGCATGGGGGCATTTTTGTTATTGATAATTGTGTAGATTAACACTTACTTGTGTGAGCTTTATTTTGTGAAAGCTGTGAGAAAACCTCTTACGTGTTGTCCGTTCCCATTTCTTATGCTTATTAGCTATTTGAACTATGTTACGACACTTGCACAAGCATACACGTAGTTAGCCCTCTTATCGGATTAAGGGATTTTCCTTGCTATTGTTGAGTGTACCCTGGTTGTACTTGTCTCCTATGTGTAAATGACTCTAATTGGCACGTGAGTCGTCCGTGCAGTTATTAGCTGAAGTAAGGGCACAAGATGCCAAATTAATAGGGTTCAGATATTGGGACTCCTGAGTTGTGATTTGCATTTGGATGTTTCTAGAAGGTTTTGGCACAAATTGGCAAAAAAAATGGAAATTTGAAGGTTTGGCGAGTTCATATGTTTGACCAGAAGTTGACTTTGAGGATATCTGATTTGGATTGTTGTTTCGGGAATTGGAATAGATTTGTTATGTTATTTGGGGATTGTCTGAAAAATTTGAGTTCATTCCGGGTTGATTTGATATGTTTCGGCACGAGTTTTGGAAGTTGAAAAGTTCATTTGGTTCGATTTGAGGTGAGATTCATCGTTTCGATGTTGTTATGTGTGATTTGAGGCCTCGAGTAGGTCCGTGTTATGTTATTGGACTTGTTGGTATATCGGACGGAGTCCCGAGGGGCTCGGGTGAGTTTCGGATCATCTCCGTTTCATGTTGCATTGTTGTAGGTATGCTGGTTCTGGTGCTTCCGCATCAACGAAAGAATAGGCGCAGATGCACGTCCGCAGATGCGGATTGTTGGTCACAGAAGCTCAAGCAGGCTTAGCTGGAATAGATTGTAGAAGCGGAAATTGGGGCGCATCTGCGGCCGAAAATGTATCGAATGTTATGGCTTAAGTTCATGTTTTAAATGCAAATAATTATGCTCTCTTCTGGGAAGAAAATTCAATGTGTTTAAGAATCTTATTACTCATGTATTTAGATTCGTGATTTCAAAATTCTCTTTATGTTGATAACCTGTGATGATCCTTGAAAATGAAAGAATGAGAGCTAAACATAAAACACGACCATTATGCCAAGAACGAAGGTTTACATTTTTTGGCCAAAAGTGTTAATGAAATGGAAGATTTTGTGAAAAAATATGATATGAGTGTTTTCTTTGTATAATATTATTTTCTGAGTATCATCAGGTTACCGAGAAAGGGTGGGTTGAAATGAGCTAACCCAAAACTACACGTGCTGGTGTAGGAGTGATTGAGGGATAAATTCTTGTGATGACGTGTTAAGATTATTCCCCTTAATTGGGATGAGTTGATTGATAGCACGGACCATTTCCACCTGCACACATTGGGGTGACACGACTTAGCTGATCGGGCAGTGGTGAGTCTGTATGCCATTAGCATGGTGGTGGTATTGTATTTCCATGTCCACCTACACACATTAAGGTGAGACGGCTTAGACGATGGGGCGGTGTTCGGTCCCAAGGATATAAGCATGGTGGTGTAGTTGTGTTTGTATGTCTACCTGAACACACTGGGGTGAGACGGCTTAGCCGATCGGGCAAAAATCAGTTCCCATACCATAAGCATGGTGGTGTGTCGGCACCAAATATTTCCCAACCTAAAATATTAATACTTACATGAAGATTTACCTTTCTCTTAACTTGGCATTTTGATATTATTTGAGTTATTTATTGATTTCATGTTGCTATCTTTTTATGTTGGTACTCTATTCCCTGATAGGGTATTTAACTTTACAAACTAGTACTATTCCATATGTACTAACATTCCTTTTTTTGGGGGTGATGCATCTTTAATGGATGCAGGTGGTTCCAGAGAAGGCGACATCGATCATTGATTGCAGTACACCATATTCTCATTTGGCATGGTGAGACCCACTTCCTCTCGGAGCCTTGTGTCGTTTGCTCCTTGTACATTGTAATTTGAGGTATCAGAACTTCCATATTATACTCCTGATATTTGGAGGCTCCATACACATGTTGTAGGTTGTATTTTCATTTGGACAAAACAAACGAGAAATGTTGTACCTGTCAAACATGTTTCCACTTTTAAACTATGAACATGTAATATTTTGGAAATTGTAAATGATGTTTTTATAAGTAATGAAATTTGTGTTGGACATGTTATTCTCTCGCTTGTCTAACTCTTGGTATTCATCCTCACATTATTCATCGGTAAGGTTGGATAGAAGGCATAAACTTACTTGACTGGGATATCTCGGTTGAGCGCCGGTTGCGCTCCCCAAGGACGAGACGTGACACAAAGGTTAAGATGAGAGGTTCCTTAAATTATGTTCCTTGTTGGGTGATTTCATATTTGGCCTTTGTGGTGGATGTTAGTGCCGGTACTCCTATCGTTGAGGAAGTTTCGGTAGTGAGGGATTTCCCAGATGTCTTTTCTGTAGACCTGTCGAGTATGTCACCCGACAGGGATATTGATTTTGGTATTGACTTGGTGGCAGGTACTCAACCCATCTCTATTCCTCTGTATCGTCTGGCACTAGTGGAGTTGAAAGAGTTGAAAACAACTTCAAGAGTAGCTTGATAAGGGCTTCATTGAGCCTAATGTAAGTGGTGTGTTCTTCTTCCTCTATGAAATTCTTATCAAAATTTCCTCTTTTAATACATTTTTTGATACATATCAACAACTTTGTGTAAAAATACATATTGTATAAAATTGTATGAAAATTGTATTTAAGTTGTTTGATGTTGTAGTTGTATTTGACCGTATATAAAAATGATGTATGAAAGTTGTAGATAAGTTATAAATAAGTTGTATATTATATAATTAATATGATATAATTAGTTGTATAAAATCTATTTATAGTGTATATGTTGCTGCAGTTAGATCAAATTTGTATCAAATACTTAACCTCTTCTCTCCGATCTCTAAAATTCAAGAAAAAATCATCGTCAGCTGAATATTTTGTTCCTCGATGTTCTTGCCTATCGAGTAAAACCTTGGTGCCAAGAAGGTTGTTTGGTGTCATTTGATTTATTAGAAAATATTTTAAGACAAATGGCAACTCGCCAATTGGTTAGCCAAATGGACTGAAACATCACACGATCCTACTATATTTCAAAAGAGTGTAATCAAATCCTTTAATATAAGATACTAATATTGTATTGTACATAGAGAGAAGCGGCATAAAATAGGGAAAGAGAAGAGGAGTGAAAAAATAAAAAAAAATAAAATTGAATCCCCTAATTTAAGTACTAATAATGAATTGTAAGAAAACCTTGTTTAGGGGGATAATATAACAAATTAGGGCAATTTTGATAAATAAATTTCAATATTGGTTCAATCCTGCATTATGCCACCCGCTATTCCAGGTCTGGACCATTTATTAATATATCATACTAGGAAGCCCAAGAATTTTCCTGAGGTTATGCCGAACGCACACTTCTCAGGATTTAGTTTCATCCCATACCGCTTGAGTATGTGGAAGGCATTGCCTTTCGAACAAGCCTCCAAACCAACCGAATCTAGCCAATTATCAATCAAACAATCCAAAATAAGCTTTAGAAACTACTCACAAATGAAAAGGGTTCAATTTTGATAATTTTTTAAAAATTAAACCCCCGGCCCGCTTGGTCAAAATCCTAGATTCGCACCAAATTTCGCTTTCCATTCACCCCCGATCCCGGGTATGTGATTTGTTTTGAAATCGACTTCAATTCAATGCCTAAATCTCAATTTTACAAAATTCTTAAATTCTACTCAAAGCCCATAATTTCTACCATGAAATTCATAGGTTTTATGTTAAAAAATCATGAAAAGTAATAGAGAATTGATGAAAAAGGAATTAGAGGTTCTTACCAATGGATTTGAGGAGAAAAAGTTCTTCAAACATTGCCTCTAGTATTTAAGGTTGAGAAATTGTGTAAAATGAGCTAAGTACCGATTTTTTCCTATTTTATCCAGCTTGTTCGCAATTGCGATGTCAACAATTACAATGTCCTCAATTGCAATGTCCTCAACAATGCCACAAATGTCGCAAATGCGACAATACCCTTGCATTTGCGACAGCGCCGGTACATCTTAGCTTCGCATTTGCGAAGCATGCCTTCCCGACCCATGTTTCTCATTTGCGAGCCTGGCATCACAAATATGACGCTTGCAATTGTTATTAGGTACTCGCAAATGCGAGACCTGCAGTCCAACAACAGCAACAATTGTGCTTCAGTTGTTCCAACTTGATCCGCAAAGCATCCAAAACTCACCTGAGCCCCTCGGGCTACAAAACGAACATGCACATAAGTGTAATAATATCATATAAACTCGCTCGCTACCTCAAACCATCAAAATACATCAAACAACAAGAATTCATCATCAAAACTCAAGATTTCAACTTAAAAACTCATTTTTCTCAATCTTTCACATAATGCGCTGAAATGCGCTCGGATCACCTGGTACCCCAACCAAATTTGTGTACACGTCGAAAAATATCATACGAACCAACCGAAATCATCAAAATACCGATTCGAGGTCGTTTATCAATGTTGACCATGGTCAACTCTAGCCTCATTTTAAGTAAAAATCACGTTTTCTTTTGAATTCACACAAAAGATTTTCGAAAATGATACAGACCATGTACGTAAATCAATAAACATCAAATAAATTTATAAGAGTCTCGGAACACGGAAATTAAGGCTAGTACTCAAAATGACCTATTGAGTCGCCACAAGAATGGACTCAGTCGATCCTTATTATTATATATTTTTTATTCTTTTATGAAAATATTTCGATCGAACTCGATGTGGGTTTACAAGATAAAAACGGCCAAACGAAGGACAAATGATAAAAACAAAAAGTAAATAGATATTATTGCAAAATAGCTTTTTTGTACTTTCAAGAAATGTTTTAAAGTCGTCTCGGCAAAAATAGTTCGACATGAAGGAAAAATGGTAAAAGTAGACGAAAAATGGGCAAAATGACTATTATTAAGGAAACGGTCCTTTGGTACTTCCAATGGAGGTTTTAAGATTGTCTCGGGAAAAATGACCGAACATAGGGACAAAATAGTTAAAAGTAGACAAAAAACACATAAGATGGATAGTTTTACAAAAATGACCCTTCGATATGTTCGTGAAAGATCTAAAGTTTGTCTCGGTAAAAATGGTCGGACACATGGGTAAAAATGATAAAATGTGACAAAAATAGATAAGATTTCTATTTTGACGTAAATGACCTTTTGGTACTTTCATGGAAGGTTTAAAGGCTATCTCAATAAAAGTTGGACAAAAATAGCTATTTATTATTTTTTTCTAACATTTGATGTGCACACATATTTTTTATGTTTTCTGAAAAATGGGGGCCGAATCAGATGAAGGTTGCCTATGTATCTCACCAAATAGTGAGAATCAGACACGTGTAGTTCGGTATAAAATTTGAATAGAAACTTACCATTTTCTTTATGAAAAATAAATCTTGATGATCTTCCTCACATGACCACTTCACGCTCTCTTTTCTCCCACTTTAGGATGTCGTGATGACACCTAGTCTCTAAGACAAGGTAAGCCTAACATACATTGTTAATTTTAATATAATTAAAAACGAAAATGATTAATTTAAACTGATAACTTTTATAATGAAACCAAATGGTAAGACGGTCAATATAATTTCCAAAATCGGTGAAACTAAGTCATAAGATCTACAGAATATGCACTGGTAATCTCTAAACAAAAATCTATTTGAAATAAATATAAACAGTAGTACGACAATAGAATAAGGTGACTCAGAGGCCTGCAAGCATCAAGCATGTATACCTTGAAGTCTTCAGAATATCTGGTTAATCACTAGCATCCGGCACAAGCATACGTACCTGGATCTGCACAAAAATATGTAGATGCATGGCATGAGTACACCAGAACGGTACCCAGTAAGTATCAAACCTAACCTTGGTAGAATAGTGACAAGACCAAGTCAAGATATCTACTAGATAAAAGAAACCTGAACAAGATATAATATAATCTAATATTAGAAGGCAATAAATGAATGACAACAAAGAAGTTCAATGATGTAAGGCTAACAACGGATATTAAAGCAATAAAGGAAAACAAGAATGAGCGTGTGATAAGAACAACAAGTAATCAAATATAGTCTAATACAAGTAAAACAAATGAAGAAATAACAATAACCGTAATCCACAAACCTTTCCAACATAGAAGGTACAATAATAATCACTTGAGTCCTAGTTTAAATTAGAATGACATTGGGTCTGTATGGTGTGATATCATAGGCCGATTATGTATATTATTGACTTTGATGCTGAAATTGCTAAGGTCCGTGAGCTTAAGTTGGCTGCTAAAAACGGTCTCCCGGCAGAGCCTACTGCTTTCGGTTCTTCCGGTTTTGGTTTCGAAACTTCGGGAACTGAAGAGAAAGCGAAAGACGAAGATGTTGAAGGCCAAACTAACGAAGGCCAAAATGTTGAGTTATCGGCGGATCTATCCACTTCCCCGGGGAGCGCGGACATTTCTCTTCCTTCGGGTACCGTAGATCCTGCAGTTTAGTTTTTCTTTTCTTTTTTCAGTTCTTGTATCTGTGCCATTTTGACATATTATTGTAAATAAAAACATTTTTTTCTCAAGTATTGTTTGAGTCTTTCTTTCTTTTGAATATTTATGCAAGTTTTAATCTTTGCATTCTCTTCTTTTTGCGCAAGTTTTACTGTTTGCGTCTTATTATGTGAAGCCTTGGGTGTATTTTCCCGAAAGCATTTTAATTCTAGGCATGAGTTCTTCCGAAATCAATTGTTTTACATGAGGTCTTCTATAGGTATTTGCACAAGTTTGCCTTTTGCGTCCTTTCGTGTACGGCTTCGGATGTATTTTTCCCCGAAGGCATTTTGATTCCAGGCATAAATCCTTCCGAAACCAACCCTTAACGTGAGGGTTTTTATAAGAGAGGGACCTCTTATATTTACGGTCCTCTTGAAGAGGACGTCTCTTGTTCATTATGGCACTAGCATTTGAAGTACTTGTTTAACTTTCAAATGACAAAGTTAATTCATCGTTTAGACAAGAAATAAGATAAAAATAATAGGACTTCATTTTATTCCTTCTATTTGCAAAAAGTACATAAGAATGTGTTATGTTGAAAAAAGAAATTGTCATTGCTTGTGGCTAACTTGTACAACTTGTTTCTACGGGGCTGGCGGTGCAGTTCTCGGTCTCGATGATGCAACTATGTTTCTAATTTCGCTTCCCGATCGACGCGGGAGTCAATATTGATGTATCCTCATATCGTTCCATCCCCCCAGTGTTCAAATGTGAGAATGCAGATTGGAAAACTGGAAGCCTTGTATCTTCGAGGATCCCACTAATGAATTGCTACATAATCCTTAACTTAGTAACACACTTTACTTCCCCTCAGGAATTCATGTTATCGAGCAAAGTACTATCTAACAACCCCCTAGTGGTTTGCACTTGTGAACGACCGAGTAACCTTTGCTCGATACCAAACTTAATTTTTTGGTGGGAATTTCGCTATAGAGCAAAATATTATCTAACCGTCCCAGAGTGGATCTTTCCTTGTATGCCTTGCTATTAAATGTTTTATTGGTGCTGTTGGAGCTTCCTTCGTAGTATGCTTTCTGTTGCTGCCTCGTTAAGAACCTTGCCAGAAAACCCCAATTGGGACCAAATCTAGCAAAGGGAAAAGGAGTGCAACACACACTTTCAGTTCAGGTGATGTCCATCATCAATAGTATCTTTTAAGGTGTGCCACGTTCCAGTTGTTGAGAAACTTTTCTCCATCTTGGTTTCCAATTCATATGAACCTTTCCTGGTGACAGCTGAAACCCGGTTGGGTCCTTTCTATGTTGGACCTAGCTTCCCTGCGTTGAGCTCCCGGATGCTTTGAGTTACTTTCCTTAGGACCAAGTCTCCTACTTTGAAATAATGGAGGTTGGCCCTTCGATTATAATACCGCTCCATTTTCTGCTTTTGGGCTACCATTCTTACATGCGCCAAGTCCATGTGCTCATCGAGTAGCTCCAAGTTGACTAACATTGCTTCATTGTTTGATTCTTCATCTGCTTGGAAATATCTCAAGGTGGTTTCCCCTACTTCCACCAGGATTAAAGCTTCTGCCCCGTACACAAGGGAAAAGGGAGTTTCTCCTGTGCTCGATTTGTCCATTGTTCGGTATGCCCATATAACTCCAGGTAACTCCTCGGGCACATAACCTTTATCCGTTTCAAACCTTTTCTATAGGTTTTGTATAATCACTTTGTTCGTTGACTCCACTTGACCATTTGCGCTCGGATGGTAGGGTGAAGATGTGATCTTCTTTATTTCTAAAACTTCGAGGAACTTTGTGACTTTTGCACCGATAAATTGTGGCCAATTATCCCACGCTATCTCTTTTGATATTCCGAACCTGCAAATTAAATTTTACCATCAGAAATCCACCACTTTGCGCTCGCCGATCTTCTGATAAGTAAATTTTTCCACCTACTTAGAAATATAGTCAGTCAAAATCAAAAGAAATATTACCTTTCTGGGGGTCGACAACAATGGTCGTGAGATATCCATCCCCCATTTCATGAATGGCCACGGGGAACAGAACTGAATGCAATGGTTCTGCCAATTGATGTACCAATGGTGTGTAGCATTAGCACTTATCACACTTTCGTACGATGTCTTTGGAACCTTTTTCCATGTTGGGACAATAATATCGTGCCATTACCAATTTCAGTACTAAGGAATCTGCGCCGGAATGATTGCCGCATATCCCTTTGTGGGCTTCTTGCATAATATAGTTAGCTTCGGATACCCCCAAGCATCGGTCCAGCGGGCTTTGGAAATATTTTCTATACAGTTGGCCTATCTTGAAGCTATATCGCGTTGCTTTGGCGCAGCGCCCGGGATGCTTTGGAGTCATCGGGCAACTTCCTGTGCTCGAGATAATCGATGATTTCTTTCCTCCAGTCTTAGGCCAAATTAGTCGCATTTACCTCATAGTAGCTGATGTTTTAGACGTCAATACCACACAAGAATATAGGTTAAATTTGTGGTACCCAATTCTTAGAGTGATGTCTTAGTAGAAGAACCTGGTTCTTCTTTGTGTTCCAACTTCTACTGGTGCGGAATAATAAAAGCAGTAAAGTAAAAACACAGAGATTTTTACGTGGAAAACACCTGGCTCAAAAGGTGAAAAAATCACGACCTACTCCTCAGTGGGATTTGCTCAAACTCTTCACTAAAAACTCTGAGCCAAACGGACTTACAAAATAAACTCTTTTGTAATCCTAGGACTAACTCTAATCCCTTTGTATCAACTAGCCTCTAGCTAATTTCTACAAGCTTCAAGTTAACTCTAACTTTAACAATGTGTACCTACTACAATTGCTTCTATGAAAGCTGAAAAGATACAATGTTAAAACTCCTACTACAATCAATAAGACTCAATACACAAATGATGGAACTGTTTCTTCTAGCTGATCTGTAGCCTTTGTATCGCACAATAATTCTTCTTGCAAAATAACTCTAGGAATTTTGCTTTCAGATCTTGATTCACTTCAATACTTGTTCATGTGTAATTACAGCAGAAATACTTCAAGTATTTATAGAGTCAGTAGTTGAGTTTGTTGTTCAATTCTAGTACAACTGTAATTGGGTGAAAGAGTTCGAATTAAACTCAACTTCCTTCCTTTATTACTATCCTTGTTGAATTCAACTTCTTTCCTCTTTATCAGTTTGCAACCTTTTCGCATTAGGAGACAATCTCTTGGTTCATTGATATTTCACAATCACATTTATCTCCTATGCATATACGGTTTATGTGCCAGCTGTTCAGTTCAAGTATGTGTGCTCTGATGAACCTAGTTCAACTGGTCAGACATTTTTCAATCTTCAAAACTATGTAGTGACTTGGGTCAACAAATTCCCCCTTTTTGATGATGACAAACTATGTGCTTCTTCCTGGATACACTTCAAACACTTTGTATGTTTTTATGCATTTATCATAGAGAAACCAGGTTCATTAGGTTATAAATATCACTTGAAATATAAAAGCACATGTCTTCCCCCTTTTGGCATCATCGAAAAGTTTGCAAAATGATAAACATACCAGATTTATTAATTATTACTCATGGCCATTTGAGGCAACTGCAGGTGTAAAAGATGATTAATCAACACAAGAAACCAATAAATGTAATCTAAATAAGAAATTGAGATAAGTCAATAACTAAATAGAAAAATTCATTGATTAGAAACAAACATCAAACACCAGACAATTTAAACAAAAACAGCCAAAAACCATGAGCAAAACAGAGTTAAAGAAAATAGAAACAAGAACAGAACTGGGCACTAAAGGGTTATTGGGTAGCACTGGACAGCCTAAGGATGGGAAGGTGCAGAGGAGATTGTGGTCTTGGTTTGTAGAAGAGAAAGCATCTGCTGAAGAAAACCATCGTTCTTTTCCTTCTCTTTTGCTAGTTAAGCCCTGAGAGCATCCCGCTCAGCTTCAACCTCAATCACACGAGATTTCAAACGAAGGATCTCCATATCCTTGATCTCGCCAGAGTTCTTACTTTGCTGTTTACTGGAACTTCCTAGATGAACCAGGTTCATCTGTCGGAATATTGACAATGTAATCACATGTCAGCAAAGTTTCCTTCCCAAAATAATCCTTGGCAGTCGTCATTTCGTCGCATGAACCCCAAAATGTGCAAGCACAGCTGTTAGAATGAATCCATATGGGATTGCATGTGATGTGGTTCCATTCACAACTCTGTCCAAGATTTGGATGATGAAAGTTGGCCAATTGATTTGCTTTCCCCTGTACAGACACTCCATCAGTGTCAGATCCATATAGTTGGCTATGTGCCTTCTTTCTTGTCTGGGCAGCAGGAATTTGATGACAAAGTCGAAGAACAACTTGTGCTCTGGCTTCATTTCACTTTTGTAGACCGTCATGGGTTCAATTTCCCTCTCATTGTCACTAAAGAATCTGGTGATGTTGATTGTTGAGTCCATCCCATCTTGACAAGGTCATCTCTGCCTTATGTAGTCCTCATAGCCCTCAGTTGGTATGTTTAGAATTTCACCCAGCTCTTTAGCATCAAAGGAGACTTGAACTCCTTTGACCATAGAGGTGACCCTGCCGTCTTTGACAATGGCATTTCCCATGAATTCCACCAATTCAGCCCTTGCCAGCCTTCTTTCCATGCGAAGGACCATGTCCTTCCATCCCTGCACGTCCAGAGTGTCCTGCAGGTATCTCATTCCAGGCTCCTCTAGATCTTTGAACAACTTTCCCTTCAAGATTGTTCTCTTGCCAAACATTACTATTCTGTCAGTCTCCACATCATCTTCCTTCTCCTCTTCTCCACTCCATTCTTTATCTTCATCTACCACCTTTAATTTCTTGACCTTTGACCTGGTCCTTTTTACAGTGCTTGATAGTGTAGCAGACACAGAAGCTAACTTCTTTGAAGGATCCTTAGCCATTTTGGGTTTGGGTGTCTTCACCACAACAGGAGCAGGTTTCTCCTCATGTTGGAACAGGTCCAACGATTCATCATCCACATCAACAGCCTCAACAGGCTCTTCCACTTTGGCTTTTCCCTTTGCAGCTTTCTTTTTTCCTGCTCTCTCTCAGAGCCTTTTCTAATTCTTCTTTTTGTCATTGTACAACACTCCTAGTACCACGCACCTTTGGGGCAGGAGCATCAGCAGACACTTGAGCTTTTCATTTCTTGGAAGAAACAGGTGTTTTAGCTTTTCTGGACGTGAGAGATCTTCTCTTTTTGGGATTGTATGAGTCTCCCAACCTCTGCAGCATCTCAGCTAGTGTTTCATCTGTAGATGAAGCAGGTTCATCTATACCCTGTATCAAGCTCTCCAACCCTGTTGCTACTTCCTCAGCAATATTTCCCCCTAAATCTGTGACATTTTGTCCAACATGCTCAGGAACGGGACCACAAATAGCCAAGGGGTTGACGTCCTCCCCAGATCCCCTTACTAAACCTCCGTCTCCCTCACTCTTAAGAATATTTTCTCTTCCTAATTTTCTACACCTATCTAGTAATTCAACATCAACAATGGACTTAACCAACACAAACCTGTTCTCAATAGCAGGTTCAGAACTAACCTCAAGATTTCCTTGTTCAGAACTGGATGAACCAGGTGCTTCATTCTCATTAGCTGATTTGAAAGATTCACTTGATGATTCAGACTCATTCTCATATTCAGCCTGTAGAATTTCCTCCAAGAATCTTGCACGAGAGCCAGATGCAACAGTTTTTCTGGCAATAACTTTCACACGACGAGCCCTGGGGGCTGGGTTAGGGTTAGGTGTGGGTTCAAGAATTGGGAGATTTTCAGGGGTTAAGGAAACCTCTAGAGATTGAGAGCTATACACGGATGGAGAATTTGAATCAGACTCATAAAGTCCTCCATCGTAATCACGATTTTGTGATGAAGAAGATGAAGAGGCAGGAGGTGGTGAAGGCATGATTAAGCGTGTTAGAAGAGAGAAGAGGTTGATCAGTTTTGGTTTGTAGAGAGTGAGTTGAACTTGGTTCGGCGGTTACTTTATGAAGAGAAGAGTAATGATGATCCTTTTATAAGATGTGGCTAGGGAGATTACAACGGCAGAGTATTAACTCAAGTGGGAGTCCAATCGATATAGAACTGACATTGATTAGACAGTTATTTTCCCCCTAAAACTAGGTTGGTTAGGTGAGATGGGACTTCTTGAAACTGGTTCAGTTTTGGGTAAGTACGAAATTTTGAATTTGAACCAAAAGAAGATAGAGTCCTACTCATGTATGACTGTACTTGATTTAATAAATGTATGGAGATGAGTACGTACCTCGTCAGTCAGATGAACCAGGTTCATCTTGTTAAGATCTTTAATTTGCCTCAATTTACAAAGATAGAGAAACATCGTTAGCACCAAGGGAATCATATTAATACATGGAAAGAGAGTATGGCAATAAAGATATGATATTGAGCAATGATTAGTCTGGTTAAGTACCTGAGTTAAGTTTTCTAGCCAAATGTTTTTTTTTTCATTTTTCAATAATTTTTTTTTCATTTTTGTTTTTCCAATTAGGTGATCTTAATCATCCATAATTCAAGTCTGTTTCTCTCAAAATACTCCCTACTCAGTGCTTTAGTAAAGATATCTGCAATTTGTTGATCAGTAGCACAAAATTCAATTGAGATCATTCATTTTTCATAGTTATCCCTCAGGAAATGGTGTCTAACATCTATGTGCTTAGTTCTCTTATGATGAACTGGGTTCTTCGTCATACTGATGGCACTAGTGTTATCACAGAAAATATGAATGCATCCCACATCTATACCAAAGTCCATGAGTTATTTCTTAATCCACAGCAACTAAGCATAGCAAGAGGCTCCAGCCACATATTCAGCCTCAGCAGTAGACAAAGCTACTGAATTCTGTTTCTTGGTGGCCCAAGACATAAGGCAGGAGCCCAAGAACTGAGCCATGCCTGAAGTACTTTTCCTGTCAACTAGGAAACCTGCATAATCAGCATCAGTATATCCTACAAGGTTGAAATTACTACCTTTAGGATACCAAAGGCACAAATCAGTGGTGCCTTTCAAATATCTCAAAATTCTCTTCACTGCAGTGAGGTGGACTCCTTTGGATTTGCCTGAAACCTAGCACACAGTCCCACATTGAACACAATATCAGGTCTACTTGCAGTGAGATATAATAGAGACCCAATCATTCCTCTGTATAGCTACTGATCAACGGATGAACCAGGTTCATCCACATCCAATTTGGTAGTTGTGGCTATGGAGGTGTCTATTTCCTTTGAGTCCTTCATTTTAAACTTCTTGAGGAGTTCTTTCACATACTTTTGTTGATGAATCATTGTTCCATGTGGGTTTTGCTTGATTTGCAAGCCTAAGAAGAAGTTTAGCTCACCCATCATACTCATTTCAAACTCATTCCCCATACGTGTAGCAAATTCCTTACTCAGTTTTTCAGTAGTTGCTCCAAATATAATATCATCCGCATATATTTGCACAACCAAGAGTTCTTTACCCTTTTCCTTTAAGAACAAGGTGTTGTTAATTTTGCCTCGTTTGTACCCATGTTCCAGCAGGAATTTTGACAATCGCTCATACCATGCTCTAGGTGCTTGTTTGAGACCATAAAGAGCCTTGTCAAGTTTATATACATGATCAGGTGACTCTTTGCTTTCAAAACCTGGAGGCTGTTTGACAAATACATCTTTCTTCAAATAGCCATTGAGAAAGGCACTCTTAACATCCATCTGATGGAGAGTGAATTCCATATGTGCAGCAAATGCTATAAGAAGTCTGAAAGCCTCCAGTCTTGCCACAGGAGAAAAAGTCTCATCATAGTCAATTCCCTCTTCTTGACTGTACCCTTGAACAACCAGTCTTTCCTTATTTCTTGTAACAGTTCCATCCTCATCGAGCTTGTTCCTGAAGACCCACTTAGTGCCAATTACTGATCTGTCTAGTGGACGGGGTACCAAGTGCCATACTTGACTTCTTTCAAACTGATTAAGTTCTTCTTGCATGGCATTTACCCAATCAGCATCTTGTAAGGCTTCACCAATGTTCTTTGGTTCGATTAAGGATAGGAAGGCATCAAACACACACAGATTTTTCAAGGAAGCTCTTATTTTGATTCCGGATGACAAATCTGTTAAGATGTTCTCAAGAGGGTGAGAACTCTGATATCTGTGTGGTTTGAGTACTAGTTGTTAACTTCTGGATAGTTCCATGTTGTTTGTTGTTGTTGAACAGGATCAGGACCAGGATTCACATGTTGAGTTCCCCCTGTCATGTTTCTTGGGGTAGTTGGACCTGGTCCATCACCTGTTCCATCTTCCATGACTTCTTCAATGTGTTCACTGCTTCTCACTAGTCCAAGCTCCTCATCTTCTGGTTCCTGTCTCTCAGAAAGAGTGTTAGTTTCATCTGCTTGGAAATATCTCAAGGTGGTTTCCCCTACTTCCACCAAGATTAAAGCTTCTGCCCCGTACACAAGGGAAAAGGGAGTTTCTCATGTGCTCGATTTGGCCATTTTTTTGGTATGCCCATAAAACTCCGGGTAACTCCTCGGGCACATAACCTTTATCCGCTTCTAACCTTTTCTACAGGTTTTGTATAATCACTTTGTTCGTGACTCCACTTGACCATTTGCGCTCGGATGGTAGGGTGAAGATGTGATCTTCTTTATTTCTAAAACTTCGAGGAACTCTGTGACTTTTGCACCGATAAATTGTGGCCAATTATCCCACGCTATCTCTTTTGATATTCCGAACCTGCAAATTAAATTTTACCATCAGAAATCCACCACTTTGCGCTCGCCGATCTTCTGATAAGTAAATTTTTCCACCTGCTTAGAAATATAGTCAGTCAAAATCAAAAGAAATATTACCTTTCTGGGGGTCGACAACAATGGTCGTGAGATGTCCATCCCCCATTTCATGAATGGCCACGGGGAACAGAACTGAATGCAATGGTTCTGCCGATTGATGTACCAATGGTATGTAGCATTAGCACTTATCACACTTTCGTACGATGTCTTTGGAACCTTGTTCCGTGCTGGGACAATAATATCGTGCCATTACCAATTTCAGTACTAAGGAATCTGCGTCGGAATGATTGCCGCATATCCCTTTGTGTGTTTCTTGCATAACATAGTTAGCTTCGAATACCCCCAAGCATCGGGCCAGCGGGCCTTGGAAATATTTTCTATACAGTTTGCATATCTTGAAGCTATATCGCTTTGCTTTGGCACAGCGCCCGGGATGCTTTGGAGTCATCGGGCAACTTCCTGTGCTCGAGATAATCGATGATTTCTTTCCTCCAGTCTTAGACCAAATTAGTCTTATTTACCTCATAGTAGCTGATGTTTTAGACGTCAATACCACACAAGAATATAGGTTAAATTTGTGGTACCCAATTCTTAAAGTGATGTCTTAGTAGAAGAACCTGGTTCTTCTTTGTGTTCCAACTTCTACTGGTGCGGAATAATAAAAGCAGTAAAGTAAAAACACAGAGATTTTTACGTGGAAAACACCTGGCTCAAAAGGTGAAAAAATCACGACCTACTCCTCAGTGGGATTTGCTCAAACTCTTCACTAAAAACTCTGAGCCAAACGGACTTACAAAATAAACTCTTTTGTAATCCTAGGACTAACTCTAATCCCTTTGTAGCAACTAGCCCCTAGCTAATTTCTACAAGCTTCAAGTTAACTCTAACTTTAACAATGTGTACCTACTACAATTGCTTCTATGAAAGCTGAAAAGATACCATGTTAAAACTCCTACTACAATCAATAAGACTCAATACACAAATGATGGAACTGTTTCTTCTAGCTGATCTGTAGCCTTTGTATCGCACAATAATTCTTCTTGCAAAATAACTCTAGGAATTTTGCTTTCAGATCTTGATTCACTTCAATACTTGTTCATGTGTAATTACAGCAGAAATACTTCAAGTATTTATAGAGTCAGTAGTTGAGTTTGTCGTTCAATTCTAGTACAACTTAACTGGGTGAAAGAGTTCGAATTAATCTCAACTTCCTTCCTTTGTTACTATTCTTGCTGAATTCAACTTCTTTCCTCTTTATCAGTTTGCAACCTTTTCGCATTAGGAGACAATCTCTTGGTTCATTGATATTTCACAATCACATTTATCTCCTATGCATATACGGTTTATGTGCCAGTTGTTCAGTTCAAGTATGTGTGCTCTGATTAACCTGGTTCAACTGGTCAGACATTTGTCAATCTTCAAAACTATGCAGTGACTTGGGTCAACTGTAGCTATCTATATCCAGGATCGAGTTCATCAGTTGTACTACCATCCCGAACTCTGATCCCTTTATTTATGTCAATGATCCAAGGTTAGCTAATGCATCTTCTTTTGTGGTATCTTCCCTCGGGATATGAGAAATTGACCACTCCCAAAATCGCGTCAATAGAGCCTGGACCTTTACCACGTAATGTTGCATGCGCTCCTCTTTGATTTCGAAGATCCTGTAGATCTTCATCCTCACGAACTAAAACAGCACTTACTGCGACTTCCGAGACCAGGAGGTAGACTAACGCGTTTCACCTTCTTTTGGTTTCGAAAGCGACGGAAGGCTTGACAAGTACTTTTTCAAACCTCTCAAAGACTGCTAGAACTCCGGGGTCCATTCGAAATTATTTTTATTTTTGAGTAGTGTGAAGAAATGGAGACATTTTTCTGATGACCGAGAAATGAACCTGCTTAAAGCTGCAAATCTCCTTGTGAGCCTTTGGATTTCCTTCATACTTGACAGTTGGTCCGAGATGTCTTCGATATCCTTGATCTTATCGGGGTTTATCTCAATTTGCCTTTGCGATTCCAGAAATCCAGAAACATACCAGAGTTGACCCCGAATAGGCAATTCTCGGTGTTAAGTTTCATATTATGCTTCCTTAGGATGTCAAAAGTTTCTTGCAGATGTTTAAGGTGATCACCTGCATTTTAAGAATTAACGAGCATACCGTCTATATAAACTTCCATTATTTTTCCTATTTGTTTTTCAAACATCTTGTTCACGAGTCGTTGATAAGTGGCTCCGGTGTTTTTCAACCCGAAGGGCATCACTTTATAGCAATATGCACCGAAATTTGTTATAAACAAAGTCTTTTCCTGATCCTCCGGGTTCATCTTAATTTGGTTGTACCCAAAATAAGCATCAAAGAAACTCATTAACTCGTACTCGGCCGTAGCATCAATCATTTGATTGATGTTTGGCAGTGGGAACGAGTCTTTCGGCACACCTTATTCAAATATTTATAATCTATACACATGCAAAATTTATTGTTCTTCTTAGGAACTACCACTACATAAGTTAGCCAGTCAGGATACTTTACCTCTCGGATCGAACCGATATTAGGTAAGCGAGTTAGCTCTTCCTTGACGAGTTTATTCCTGGCTTTGGCAATAGGGCATTTCTTTTGTCTTACCATGTTGGGATCCAAACTTAACTTGTGTATAACTACCTCCATCAGGATACCTGTCATATCATCATGCGACCAGGAAAAACAATCGACATTAGATTTGAGAAATTTAATAAAGCCAGACTTGAGCTCGGGGTGCAGTCATGTCCCTATGTGGACTTTCCTTTCTAAGAACTCTTCGAACAACGCAACTTGCTCAAGATATTCTGCAGTGGGTTTCGTTGTATCCGTTTCTTCTGGAACCTGGAAATACCTCAGCACCTGATGAAAATCTGACGTTTTTGCCCCCGGGGCTAACTTTATCTTGTTCAAGAGCGGGCGCCGGTTCCTATAATTGTTACGACGCATGTTCCTTTCCTTTGCTATTGGAGATCGAAATTGCATTCATCTCCCTTGCAGTCGGTTGGTCACCCCTTATCTGTTTAACTCTTTCGGGCATTTGAATCATCCGCAATTGATGATATGTTGATGGTACGACTTTTATCTCGTGCAACCATGACCTTCCCAGAATAATGTTATATTTCTTATTACCATCTACCACTTCAAAAAGAGTTATTTTCGTTACTCCTTCGGCATTTGTGGGTAACAAAGTCTCTCCTCGGGTTGTCATGATCGCGAGGTTGAATCCGGCGAGGAGTTTCGTGGTCGGAATGATGCTTCTGATGAGTTTAGTTTGCTCCAATACTCTCCATTGTATGATATTGTCTGAACTTCATATATCCACTAGAATACGTTTAATCTTAAAATCTAGCACATTTTAAGAAATTACCAGTGCGTCGTTGCGCGACAACAACAATACATCTGCATCCTTCTCCGTGAAAGTGATATCGTCTTCGGCGACAATCTCTTGTATTTTTACTTTTTTATGTAACCCGCTTAGTGAAAATTCTGTGCCACTGTATATATAACATAGTATCTCACATGCACACTTGTGAGTTAATTTTACCTTTGAACACGCCGATCAGTTCACCCTTAACAAGAGGTCTCGGGTTCACGTTGTGAGTAAGAAAAAAAATATAGTAGAAAATGCATTTGCAACATTAATTCGGATTAATCAGGCCCTAATACAGCTACTGAGAACAGGTGGGAAATAAATAAAGAAGTAGAAAAAGGAATCAATATAGTGATAATTCCAATCTTAGTCGCTGTAGTAAATAGGATAGAAAATCTAATTAAATTTTTCGTTTTTACAAAAACTTTACACAAAAACAAGTGACAACGGGGTTGCTCCCTCGGCAAAACCGGGATAATGCTGATCCAAAAGATCTCGATTCAAGATAAATTCATGAGGAAGTGGTATCTCTTCAGGATCTACTCCAACGTTTAGAAATTGGTTAATCGGTAAAGATACATGTACTTGATGCCCCAGAAACCGTTCTAATGACTTGTGCGGTTATCATTTCCAATCGGATGATCCATTAATCCAACTAGTGGAGGATTATAAATAGATCAATTTATTTTGATTTCCATTGGAGATTAGGAATAGATGAACTTTCTATAGATCCATTTTATTAACAAGATTTATCACTACTTTAGCTGCTTGGCCAGTTATTCGAGTTTGTTTTCCATGTCAAGATACTTTAGTCGTTCTTCCCTTAAAGAAATTGGTATTGTTTTTGCTTTTAGTATTGTATCACCTCATATTGATAAAAAGTTCAGAGAAAAATTTTATATGAAAACAACGAAAGAATTTCTGGTCATAAAATGAATTGTGCAAGAAATCTAAAAAAAAAAAAAGATTTTTTCCTGTTTCAACACCCCTGCATACTCTTTGCCATTTCCAGCAACTTGCACTCTTCTTTACATTCAAAGTTGTTATAGTACTTTTCATACGTACCTAAAAATATTTGATGTATTCTTGTTTTTTCTCTTCTTTCTTTCCATGTTGTATTTTAATATTGAAACATGTTTTTTCTTCATATTTTAAGGAACAATATATATCCACTGTCAGTACATTTATATGAAGTTCAGAAGTAAGTGCAAAATATAAAGCACTTCTTTTAGATTCTGATTAACATCTTGTTAAAATTAAAAATAAAAAAGATTTACCTACACCAAAATGTAGGTAAATATTTCTCATTTGACTTTCTCGACTACGCACCTGGAGAAACATGGATAAAATTGTTTATTACTATCTCAAAACATGTAAAAATACCCATTTTTTGACGAAGTTAATTTCAACATAATATGTCATGACTCATGATTAACCTGCGCTTCATTTTTCTTCTTTTGTTGTTCTTTTACGTCTTCAATAGTCAAGAACTAAAGTTGTGTATAAAGGGAAAGAAAGAGATATTTGTGTGGGCAAAGTTTTATATGAAAGCAAGAAGCATTATTAGGTGGCATTTTATATCAGAATGATTAAAGTAAGAGGCAGTTAAGTTTTCAGCCAATCTCAGTTATCAAATTACAAGCAATTGTGAGTAAGGTTTTACTTAAGAAATGAAAATTCTAAGATATTTGTTTGGCAAATGCACCATGATTGCAGGATGTAAGAAAAAAAGTTACTTTACACAATAAATATAATGGTTTCACTTTGCTGCTAAAATATCTCTTGGAATTGAAGTGAGTTCTAAATTAGCAACTAAATATGTAGTGAGTTTCAAGTATATTGGACAGTAACCATTTTCATGTAACCTCAGACCATGTTCCACTTGCCAAATTTCAATCACAACATGCTTACACAGTAATAGGCAGGCACCACTATATGTTGATCGTTCGACGATTATATGTCTCTGAAGCAGCAAATATTTAAGATCGACAGAATTTGGAACTAAAAGAATTATTTTTGATAGCCAAAACTCAAGGGATGCTAATATAGCGACTTAATTCCAGTGTATTGAAGCAAAAAGTGTTGTGCTACATTTGGCAAACTTGGGAGGAGATACACTCAATTATAGTTCCTACCAGAAGAGCTGTTACCTTTACTTCATATTGGAGGAGGTCACTGAGAACCAGGACTATTGATGGAGTGTAAAGAAATGGCAAACAATTTTTTTTGTAGAAGAATTAACACAAATAGCAGCGAATGTATAATATATATATATATAACTGTATATAATAAATGTATAATCTGTGTATACCAGCTAGAAAAAGTAACATTAAATCTGGTCAGCTATTTGTGTAACACTCCCTTATTTTCAACCTATTCTTCGCCCCCAAAGATCATTAGTATGAAATAGCAAAAATAAAGTACACGAGAAGCCACTCTTCTGAAAGAGAAATATGTCCTCGATATAAAGATCTCAACTTTGATTGAATTACCAGTCAAAGTGGAAAATCTATGAGACTACTCCTAATTTCTTGCAGTTAAGTCTTCCTCTCGACATATCCAAGCCAGACAAAAACTACATAACCTCAAAGTCCATTTTTTACGGTTACGGCAATAATGTACAGAAGTCCATTATTATTTTTACTGCTCATCTCTACACGTCGATTAGCACACAAATCCACGTTGATCACTATATCCAATTTGCGCTGTTTATATTGGGAGTTGTGTGAGATATGTGGCCATTCTCACATTTCATCGTAAATGCGATGAAAGTAGAGGTGCGAAGGCTTTGCAATTGCGAGGTATTTTTTGTATTTGCGGGGATTCTCAACGCAATTGCGACATATGTAACTCATCAAAATCTGAGTCAAATGGATATTCTCTCACTCATAAAATTTTCAAATCTAGAAATTCTAGAGGCGATTTTCCCAAGATCTTTTCTTCCCCAATTTATTAGTAAGTGATTCTAACATATCATCTTTCAATCTCCCACTAAATTTTATAAGATTTCAACCTAAGACCTAGAATTTTCATGGTAGAAATTAGGGGTTTGAGTAGAATTAGGGATTTTGTAAAATTGAAATTTAGAGCTCAAATTGAGGTTGGATTCCGAAATAAATTACATAACCAGG
The DNA here is from genome assembly GCA_005239495.1 of Nicotiana undulata. Taxonomy (NCBI): domain Eukaryota; kingdom Viridiplantae; phylum Streptophyta; class Magnoliopsida; order Solanales; family Solanaceae; genus Nicotiana; species Nicotiana undulata. The sequence continues at coordinate 91,229 of ML277315.1, read as the reverse complement.
TTCGGGGGTGAATGGGTAATCGGGTTTTTGTCCGAATTTCGATTTTGGACCAAGCGGGTCCGGGAGTTAACTTTTGTTGACTTTTTCAATGACCTAAATTGAACCTTTTTCATTCGTGGGTAGTTTCTAAGGCTTATTTTGAATTGTTTGATTCATAATTTGCTACATTTGGTTGGTTCGGAGGCTTGCTCGAAAGACAAAGTCGTGGTTGAGCTTTGAGTTGGTCTTTGGAGCGAGGTAACTGTCGTTGTTAACCTTGACTTGAGGGATTTGGACTTGTTTGTCTATTTGCTACATGTTTAATTGTTGAGTACAACGTATATGTGAGGTAACGACTACTTATATGTTGTTGTTGGGTCAAAGATTGCGGGTGGGACTTCTTTCTCGTAATTTATCTATTTCTTTGATCATGATCTCCATGCTTAAACTAGTTAATCACTAAATTGATCGTTATTTCCACATTAATGAGCTATCTGTGATTATTGGAGTATTGTTTCCAAAGTTGAGGTTGGTGTTGTGGAACCCTTATTGATGTAAGGCTTTTTTTTGCTTATTCTGTCTCCCTTTTGTTTATGCTCACTTTTATATGGTAAGGGAAAGTGTTAATGCACGAAGGGTGATGTTGTGACATATTTGTGAGTTAATGCACGAAGGGTGATGTCTTGCCGTATTTATTGTTTCATGATGAAATTGAGAGTAAAGCACGAAGGGTGATGTCATGCCGTTATTACTGTTCCATGACGAGGTAGAGAGTAAAAGCACGAAAGGTGATGCCGTGCAGTTTTATTCATTATGTTTGTTGATTCGGGAACATTTGTGACCGCTATAGTGGGAAATACAAACAAATAAACAATATTATAATTGATTTCCGACCGCAGTAGTGGAAAATTTAAATAAATAAATAATAATAAATTTACTTTGCGACCATAGTGATGGGAAAACTAAAATAAATAAAAATACATTATAATATTTGTGACCAATCTGGTGAGAAATTTTTAATTAAATTAAAACTATTTATAATGTTTGCGACCGAAGTAGTGGGAAAGCTTATATAAAATTAAAATTTTAATTTATATTATTTGCGACCGCGTCATTTGCACAATTTACAACATTAATTAGTTGTTTTATATTTTGACTTTGCGACTACCGTAGTCGCAAATTAGAGACGGAATCGGTCGCAAACTATTTCGTCCGGCTATTTTGCGATCGCATTATTTTGGTCTGAATGTAGTCGGAAACAAGCATTTTCTGACCGCGTTCTGACAATTTTGACAGTCGGAAAATAGCAATTTTCTAGTAGTGTACAGAGATGAATTATGATTTAAGGCAGTGATTGGGCATCGAAGATGAGGAAGGACATGGTGGGAGGTTTCTCGCGAAGATTGAATTTCTAGAGGTCGAGTAGTTCGCTTTGAAAGATGGTTAACCCATAGTGAGAATATTAGCATATCTTAAGGATTACGTGGTAGGATGGCCACATGCTTATAGAAAGCTTGGAGCGATTATGGCCATATTAAACAAGGGACTAAATCTGTATATTTCATTCGAGAAAACGACTTTGTTCTTCGAAAGTTTGAATATAATGGAAAGAGCGGGTCATTTTTGACTGGTGGTCAAGCGTGGGCTCAAGAGAATTAAGTGATTTCGTGATGCCTGTAATCAGAGCAATATCATTGGAAAATGTCGATATGGGGTCACACAGGTGGGGTATCTCTTGTGAGGTGTTAGGAGTTGCGTGATTCCTAGTAAAGGTCCTCTGAAGAACTTTACTTTCTGTCCAACATGTAGGTTGTACTATGATCTGAGCTGGGATCGCTTGAATAAGATAACGTAACAGTCAAGAGGTCGAGTGTGAGTTTGGAGATTGTAATTCGAGTTATGACATTCAAGTTTAACAAGAGATAATGAGGAATTCGGCGGAGCCTAGGTTACAGGTCTCACGACCGAGATGGTTTAGTAGAGTCTTGCAGATCGGTATGGGGACGTTTGTATTTATCTTCGAGAGGTTGTCGAACCCTTAGGAAACTTCACATTCTTGAATTCTTGTCGTGCGAATCTGTTGATTCTGGTAACTAAAATTTTGCTGTTCTGTTCTCTCACAGATGGTAAGGACATGTACTACGGGGCAGGATGACAACCACTAGTACCACCAGTCATGGCCGCGAGAGACCAAGGTCGCGATAGAGGCCACGGTAGGGGAAGAGGCGCAGTTGGCACAACAGCTAGGGCATCACCTGCTGATCTACCAGTTGCCTCAATTCTGGGGCATGATTGACTCTTTCGTTTCGTATCGAAACCTGGAGCTGGTTTCCCGACTTCGACCGGGATCAGGGCTTTGTCGCTATATACTAAGGAGAACGATGTTGCCTCTGTACTAGATTTTGATGTTGTTCGATATGCCAAAGGACTTCGGATAGAATTTCTCTCCATTTTCCCTTGGCATCACTCAATTTTTTCCTCAGATTCTGAATGATGGTCTTGTTTGTCGATTCGTCCTGTCCGTTTCTACTAGGATGATACGGTGTCGATAAGATATTTTTTATTGTGTAATCTTCGAGAAAGTTTGTTATTTTGCTGCCGATGAATTATTTTCCAATTTCGCATACGATTTTAGCAGTTATACCGAATTGGCATATGATGTGATCCCAGATGAATTCTATAACTTCTTTTTCTGTGACTTTCTCGAAAGCATGTGCTTCAACCCTTTTAGAGAAATAGTCAGTCATAAATAAAATGAATTTAGCTTTACGTGGGGTCGATGGCAGAGGGTCGATGATATCCATTTCCCATTTAGAGGAAACTTTGTTATTTTTACTAAAGATGAATTGTTTACCATTATCGCAAACGATTTCGGAAGGTATCCCGAATTGGCATATGATGTGATCCCAGATGAAGTCTATAACCTCTTTTTCTCTGACTTTCTCGTAAGCCTGAGCTTTAACCCATTTAGAGAAATAATCAGTCATAAATAAAATGAATTTATCTTTACTTGGGGCCAATGGAAGAGGGCCGACGATATCCATTCCCCATTTAATAAATGTCCATGAGGATAGGACTGAATGAAGTTGCTCTCCGGGTTGGTGGATCATCGGTTCATACCTTTAGCACTTATCGCATTTTCGAACGAATTCTTTCGTATCTTTTTCCATGTTGTCCCAATAGTATCCTGCTATGATGATTTGGTGAACTAGTGACTCGGCACCTAAATGGTTCTCCCAAGTACCCTCGTGAATTTCTCGTAGGACGTAATCGATGTCTCTTAGTCCCAAGCATACTGCCAACGGTCCATCAAACATCATTTTGCATAATGTTCCATCTTCAGCCAATATGAATCGATCAACTTTTGTTTGTAGAGTCCTTGATTCCTTAGGGTATGATGGGAGCTTCCCATTTTTTAGATACTCGATATATTTGTTCCTCCAAACCCAAGTCAGGCTTGTGAAGTTTATTTCGGCATGGCCTTCCTCAATTATTGACTTCGAAAGTTGTACAACGGTCCCCGAGCTGATTTCATCGTCTTCGACCGATGACCCCAAATTTGTTAGGGCATCAGCCTTGCTATTTTGCTACCGAGGTACATGCTGTAAGGTCCAACCGATGTAATGTTACCTGCAATTTATCCAAGTATCTTTGCATCCGATCCTCCCGAACCTCGAAGGTTTTGTTGACTTGGTTTACCACCAGTAGGGAGTCACATTTGGCCTCGATGACCTCCGTTCCCAAGCTTTTAGCCAGTTCGAGACCTGCAATATGTCCTCGTACTCTGCCTCATTGTTAGTCAATTTAGAAGTTTTGATAGATTGCCTAATTGTATTGCCCTTGGGCGGCTTTAAAATGATGCCTAGCCCATACCCTTTCACATTCGAAGCGCGGTCTGTAAAAAGGGTCCACACCCCCGATGATGTACTCGATTTTAACAAAAGTTCCTTTTCGGCCTCGGGTACGAGGGATCGCGTGAAGTCGGCCACGAAGTCTGCTAAGATTTGAGACTTGATGGCCGTTCGGGGTTGATACTGGATATTATACCCACTGAGTTCGACGACCCATTTGTCCAATCGGCCCGATAATTCGAGCTTTTGCAAAACATTACGGAGAGGATAAGTGGTTACCACACATATTGGGTAACACTGAAAATACGATTTTAGTTTCCTAGAGGCGCTTATTAAAGAAAACGCCAATTTTTCTAAGTGTAGGGTGATCTCGGCCAAACCCACACCACAATTAAGTAGTGAGGCGGTCGATGCAATAATAAACCCAACGAAGGTCGGGATCGAATCTACGGGGAGTTAGAATAGGGATTAGGTATATATTTAGTGTGAATGTATGTTTTGACCCAAATTGCACTTCCACAATATTGGTTGTTGTTATACTTATACCTTGTTCTATTGTTTGCAATTAGAAAACTAAGAGACAATATTTTTGATTTTGAGTTGCTTTTCAAATGATAAAAGGATCTAGGGTTGTAACTTCTACCTAATGGGTTGTAAACCCTCGGGCAAGTTTGATTGGTCGGGGATTGTAATATAGCAATCACACTCGAATACTCACTTTATACCTCTTGGTTGTTTGAGTGATTTTTCCCAATTTGGCTTTCTCAAGCCCAAACGGGTATTTCACAAAACAAGTGATAATAGCTCAAGCCGGGTCTTACAATATCTAGATTCAACCCTTTAATTGGGGATATAAATTTCTTGAGTTCACCTCAAATTCTTGTTAGCCAAGTTTTCCTAGACTTAGTCTATCTTTCTCAAGTAGAGACTAAGTCAATTAGGCATGAATCAATGCTTGCAACCATTAATTCTTGAGTTCAAGTAAGAACTAGGATAAATATTACTAACCCAATCACAAACAAGCCCTAAATTAAACACCCATTAAATACCCACACTAGGGTTGGGTCACAACCCTAGCTAAAATTTTAGATACTCATGAAAAATGCAGAAATTAAAGAAGAAATAAAGATAGGATCCATAATAATTAATTATAGGAAGAAAATCTAATGTTTGGAGACAAATCTAGAACAAAATTACTTGAAGCAATAAAGAAAAACGGCACAGGGCTCCTCCAAAACAAAACTTAACCTAAAAATGACAAAAAGTCCTATTTATACTAAGCTAAAAATATCTGACAAAAATGTCTCTGCGGTTGTGCGGCCGCATAATTCTAAGTGTGGTCCGCACTCTGAGCTTGACTGGTCAACTAGGCCTTCTACGGTCGCACAAAATTGGGATGCGGCCGCACTTCATCTAGTTGTGCAGACCGCACATTTCTGAGTGCGGCCGCACACTTGGCTTGAACTGAGATCTGGACTTGATTCTACGGACCGTACATTTGTGAGTGCGGCCGCACATTGGCTTCTTCGGCCGCACAATATTCATGTGGTCCGTACATCTTCACTTCAAGGCTTTCTGAATCTCTTCCTCTGCAATCCGCATATTAGTGAGTACGGCCGCACTTTTGCTCATGCGGCCGCACAATAATGGTGCAGTCCACATACCTTCAATTTCTCAAAATCCCAACTCTCTGAATCTCTATTAGGAAAATTCCCACCTCTATTAGGAAAAGGAATATTTTAGCTGGCCTAAGTTGAGTCAAAACGCAAATCAATTGGGACCAACAATTACCCACATGCTCATGAATCATTAACAAGCCTATGATTTGAAAATCGAAGCACAAATGACTCTAATGTGACACTTGAGCATCAATGATTGACTTTGTTCATCAAGGAAGCTCTCACTTTCATGGAAGTCGTTGTGGATCCCAAACTCCTCCTCCTATAATTTTCGGAAGCTCATCTCACTCACGGATGAAGAATTCAAAATAATGACTCGAGGAAGACTCGCTAATCACTCTCAAAAGAATGTCACAAGCTTGGCTCTAAGTACCATATGCTTGCCCCTCATATAGATCACCACTAATTGATACTTTAGTGCATTTGAACACGGGCTCTTGTTGAATATCAACCCCACCGACGATCATATGGATCACATGTCGTGGCTCTTCCTGTTCGTTTTTCATGTTGGCGTCCTTTTCTCTTAAATGGTTTTTGGCTCGATCACTTAAGAACTCTCGAAGGTGGCCCTCGTTGAATAGACGGCGTCTACCTTCTCCCTCAGTTGCCAACAATCTTTGGTTCTATGACCATGTGTGTCGTGATACTTGCACATTAGATTGGGATTTCTTTGAGAAGGATCAGTTTGTATAGGTTTGAGCCACCTAATATCTTTGATTCTCCCAATTGCCAACACAATACCCGATGCGTCGACATTGAAGTTATACTCCGATAATCGGGGTGCCTCTGTCAGATCGGCGTGCTTATAAAAACCATTTTTGCTCATGAGTCCCCGAGAACTCTGTCCTCTATCTCTTCTTTGATCGTTTCGGATGGAATTTAGTCCGGGGCCACCCTTTCTGCGATCTCCATTGTATGGATGATATCGGTCTCTGTTCGATTGAGGTTCCCTATTGATATCTCTCTAGTTTCTGCCTAAGGGAATGTTTCGATATATGGAACCGAATGGAGTTCCGAGTTGGTCATCCTAGACTCTGATCTTTGACCGATACCGATTATGTACATCAGCACGGGTTCCGCCGAATATTCAATCAAGTTCTGCTTCAGTTGACGTGACACCGTCGAACTCCGTTCATTCAACCCCTGAGTAAAGGCTTGAACAACCCAATCATCCGTGGCCGGTGGCAACTCCATGCATTCCATTCCTTTCAAAATTGGTGGTGCCCCCGGTATCTGGCCAACCCGGGAGTCGTACATTTCTACTTACTTATCATTTGCCTCAATTTTCTTCTCTCCCGATTCAATTTGTTTGGTGAGCTCCTCGAGCATCTTCATTACTTCGGGGTCAGTCCCCGATCCACTAGAATTCGATCTTTCTGAAGCTGGCTCGGTTCGACGACCGACTTCCAGTTCGACCCCACTCGGCATTCGATGTTGATTTTTGTGCAATAGCGGCTTGTTGAGCCTGTAGCATATCGAATATCACTTGGAGGCTGACTCCTCCATCTCCTCCGCTCTGTGTACCTCGACCACCAGATTGGTCTTCTCTGTGTACGCTCTCTTCGGGATCTGCGCCCAAATTTGCATTTAAGGCGACATGTGAACTGACGTTGACTGGATTGGAAATCGGTGCTCCCTCAAGATTGGCCTGTGGCACCTCGACCCCTGGAGCAACTACATTGTCATTTTTCCCGTGAAATCTGAGGCCATTATCACCATTTGTGGGTGTTGTTTGTGAGTTTGACATATTTTATCCTGAAAACAAAAATACTAACAAGAACAAGGGTAAAGTAGTATGTGTTATCGGAATCAGTATTGAACAATCACTATTATCCTTAGCCCCACGGTAGGCGCCAAACTGTTTACCCTAAAATTTGGATAATAATTATACTTATGTTGTGGTTGTAAGGATAGGTGGTTTCACTCAATACCAATTGATAGATATGAAAGTAAATGACAGAATTGAACTATAAATAAATCAAACCAGTGTTCAAACAAAGCTCCAGCCTCGAGACAAGATACCCTTGAACCGATAAGTGCAAGAACAGTAAAGATGGAATAAACTGATGAACAATAACACAAATAAGAAAGAAAGAGTTATATTGCTTTTGTCTCAGTGAATGATGATCCTTACAAATGATTAGAACTCCCCTTTATATAGTAGAGGAATTCTACTTTGGTATGACTCTAATTATAGAAGAAAATCGCATAATTGGCTAACTAACCGCTTCTGATTTGATCCGTTCCGAGATTTACTCCATGATCCTCGACCAATCACGGATATATCGCTCTTCCGTTACTAAGTTATCCCCGATGTTACTCGGGTTTGTCCTCTTTGCTTCAATTGCTACCGACCTCGATCTCGAAAGGAACTTTGATCTCGAACTCAATGCCTCAGATCTTCGATGCAACGTTCCACTCTCGATCAAATAGTGAAATCGGGTAGCCTCAATTTCTACCGTACACGGATACCAAGGAGGAACTATTATAACTTTAAGAGTTAAAAACAATAGGGACTTCGTAAAATTCGAAAATCCCACTAATGCCTTTCAATCCCGTGGGCGTCTATAGAAACGGGCGCGTAGAATAACTATAACCAAAACTCCAAAAGGAATGGCGTCGTGATTATCTGCCTAATTTCATGATTAGCTTTGAGCCCACTAATTGGAATCTTACTCAACTATTATCATTATTCATTCCTAAGATCACTAGAGAAGCAACTTTGAATAATGTGATATAAAATTTACTAATTTTTACCAAAAGAGAGGCCCATATATCTCAAAAGCAAGTTTGAGAGTGAGCGAAGAATACAAGGAAACATTATGCATGTTTCATGACTGGTAACCAACTTTTTCGAGGACTTCCACTAATTAATTTTCGTGGATAACAGGTACCCAAAAAAATTCGTTTCCCTATTTCATTTGGCGACAATCTACATCAATCTATCGTGTTAGATAATAGGCACTAAACCTGCAATTATAATACAAGGCTCAAGTGCTACTTTCTGGAATTAATTAGGCGCGTACAGCAATTGATGATATTGAGACTCTACACCCAAGAGATATACATATACGATTTACCCAGGCAAATAAATGGTTATTTATAATGTCTCATTTCTAAATAATTGGGGAGAAATCATTTCTAGATGATTGGGAATCGTTATAGCAGCAAAATCACGCTCTAGTCTCTAAAGGTTAAATATATCAATCCTCACGTAAAAGCTACTACTTTTGTTTCCTCTGAAGGTTAAAATCTCATTAACTTATTTGACACACTATTTGGTGAAAAAATTAATTCGAATGTATTAGTCATTAATTAGATTGATAAAGAAAACATCTGATCAAAGTTTAAATTTTTAATAAATTAATGAATTTGAATTCTTGAAACTTGTAAAAATAATATAATTAAAATTGAAATAAGTATTGCAAACTTTTTGGAGCGCCTCAAAATTGACCATATAAATTGAATGGATATAACATTAATTCTATATATGTTTCTGAAAGAGACTATATCACTATCCATCTATTGTAGGACGTATAAGAAAGGGTCTCGCCACCATACGGCGAAATTATTTTAAGAAAAAAAACTATTGTCTGACGATCTTCGTTATTCACAACATACCAAATAAAAATCTAAAGGATGCAGGTTCTATTTACTCCTACATATGTTCATTTTACTCCTACACTCCTACTTGTGTAGTACAACCCCAGACAACAAAATTGAAGCACTCCGATCCGCTACATATCAGCTTCATGATAATATAGCTGGAGGATCATTAGAGTAGCTTTGAAAACGTAAAGATGTTATTCAGCAGGTGATCATTTGGGCCCTAATTAGTCTTTGTCGTTGCACACAAATATAAGAATTAAAAAGGTTTTATTGTTACATCATCACCTATTTTTATTGATAAGGTCACTAACTCTCCCCACTAGTAGCTG